>JBBJLS010114277.1:1068-18447 GCA_037577275.1 Bryconaethiops microstoma
GAGACACACACACACACACACACACACACACACACACACACACACACACACACAGACACACACACACAAACGCACACCGTTAGGCACGTGCGGATTCTCATGCACCCGCACGCAGGCGTATGCAAATTCGATGCCTGTGACGTTTTCATCCCGCGGGTGTATGGCTGTCACTGATTGGCCGATATGGAAAAGAGGTGAAAGTTGCCAGCCAATAAGATGATCTTTTAGCACGTTCCCACAAGCTCTTTTAAGGTGTCTCGTCGTTTTGTTACAGCCTGTGATAAAAGAGGAGTGAGTGAAGCAAACCCGAAAATGCTATAAATGAAAGCTTACTGCTTGACACGCATAAAATATAATAACATATAATAACAAATAAAGTGAGGTATCAAGTGGCGGTGTATCAGCTGTACCAGATTGGACCAGTATATAAGGGGATTGAAAGAATGAATGAATGAATAAATAAATAAATAAATAAATATATAAGTGACTAAGAAATAACAGCATGTGTGTGATAAATAAATAGATAAATAACTAGAACTAACAATGTAGGTATCAATAGCAGCAAGTCTGTGTCACGAATAAATAATTGAGTGAAGATTTGTCATACATGAACACACCACAGCACACAGTGTGAACAGCACAAAATTCTTTCTCTGCATTCACCAATCGAAGCAGCCGGCAGCCAGGAAAACACAGCACCCGGGAGCCTCAGAGGTGCCACTAGCAGTGATGGGATTCAAACCCACAACCTTCTGGGCACTGGGGCAACACCCTAACCACTAGGCCACTAGATGCCACAAAGGGTAAGGGAGACATTTGGCTGACACTCTTATTCAGAGTGACTTACAATCATTAGTTACAGGGACAGTCCCCCTGGAGCAGCTGAGGGTTCAGTGTCTTGCTCAAGGACACAGTGGTAGAAAGTGGGGGTTCGAACCGGCAACTTTGTGCTCATCAGGTTCACATGCAGGCAAATGTTTTACCCACTAGGCTACTGCCACCCAAGCACATTAAGACTCAGTACACAGTATTGAATGGTATTGCAGTGAATGACATTCACATTGTTCGGCAGTTGCTGAGTTTGTTTTTTAGGGTTTTCTGACCAGGTTTAGCGCAGCCACTGTTCTGGTTGTGCAGATCTCTGTAATGTCTGCCTGATGGCAGCAATTCAAAGAGAGGATGGCATGGGTGTGTGGGCTCCTGACCGATGGTAGATGCCTATATATATAAAAGGTGAGGTGATTTACTTGATCACCACTGACCAATAACTGAATAACAAAAGCCAAAGCCAAAATCAGGCCTGGGTTTTTGACCTCAAATCTGGTTTCTGCTCAAATAGCCCATTATCACTGAAAATGTTAAACACACGTATCATTTAAAGATGATGTGACATAAGAATTGCAATTAGTAGAATCATTTGGTGCTACATTTCAGGGTGTAGTAGAATGTAACATATTGCAATAGAAGTCAGCATCATTAGCCAATAAACAATGACTCCATACACTTTCTTTCATGGTTGGTTTTCATCAACTTTGGTATGTTCATGGAAGGTTTCATTTTGAGGGGGTTGATCTAATAACAGGCTTAGATACAGTAGGATACAGCTTCTGAAAACCAGTGTTTACTCAGTTACTCGTTTAAATCTGAGAGGTACACTATATGGACAAAAGGATTGGGACACGCCTGTTTTTCTGGGTTTGTGCTAGGCCCCCTACTTCCAGTGAGGGATAATCTTAATGCTTCAGCAGGCAAAGACATTCTGGACAACACTATGCTTCCATTGTTGTGAGCACAGGTTGAGGAAGAACCTTTTCTATTCCAGCATGACTGTGCCCCAGTGCACAAAGAAAGCTCCATGAAGGCATGGCTGGTTGGATGAGTTCAGTGTGGAGGAACTTGACTGGCCCACACAGAGTCCTGACCTCAACCCCATCCAACACCTTTGGGATGAACTGGAACAGAGATATTGTGGAAAGCCTTCTAAGAAGGGTGGAAGCTGTTATAGCTGTAAAGGGAGACCAACTCCATACTAAACTCTATGTATTTGAATGCAATGTCTTTAAAGTCCCTGTTGGTGTAATGGTCACATGTCCCAAAAATTGTGTCCATAGTGTAGGTCTGCCACAAGTACAAATGGAATAAGACCAGTTTGTCAAATTAAACTAGTTTCCCTAAAAATTGAGCTCTTCGAGTGCATTTTAGAAAAGGCAATGATTCTATATAGAACCTTGACAACAAAGCTTAAATGGTTCGTCTTTAGACCCTCCGCTGTGGGTTCCACTATCAAGTCAGAGAACCCTTTTTTGTTTTATACAGAACCCTTTTTTGCTTAGATTGTAGCTTTAGTCAAGAAGTGGTTTCTTAACTCCACAGGGCACCTGTAAAAGCCGTCTGAGTGTTTTTAGCTCTTTTGTGGACTGTAATCAGCGCTGGCCAAAACTTCCTAAGAGCACCGCTCCTTTTGAGCTGCGTTGGTGGTTGCACGGAGGGAGACAGACGGGGTGAAAGGGGATTTGACGAGGCTGGTGATGCAAGTTACAACAAGAGGATGGACCAGCACTTTGGTGGAAGCCTGTCACTTTCCCTGCATCAAGACCAAGCTTTTCATCTCAGGCATGCAGTTATTTACCACTGAGAAATGTCTCTTAGGAAATGGATGGGGGTCAAGCAATGTTCCCTGTTAGATAAAGTAAGTAAACACACCACATGGTGTGAACAATGTGAAGTTCTTTCCCTGCAATTAACCTGTTCACCCAAGTGAAGCACTAGGCAGCCAGCAACATAGTATCCGGGTGTGTGGGGAAGAGTACCTTGCTCAAGGGTAACTCAGTGGTGCCACCGGCAGTCCTGAGATTTAAACCCACAACCTTCCAATTGCAGGGGCAACTCCATAACCACCAGGCTTCTTTTAATCCTAGTTTCTGTGCTTAGGTGTCCTTAGTGAACATTTGATCTGGAAAATTTACCTGCTGTTTAACTGTCTAAATTCTTAGAATATATGCTATTAGCAAATGAGGTTCTGAACCTTATTTACACCAGAAAAAGTTCTACAATTTAACAATAGGAGATATATAGAGCCATTTTGTCTTTAAAGAACCCTACTGTCATTGTACAAACAAAAATTCTCCAGAAATAGTAACTTCTGCAAAATAGTAACTTTTCAGGAGATGGAAAAATATTCTTAACTTATAATAGAACATGTAAAAAATCAAGCGATTTGTACTGTATAAAAATGAACAAAAAAAGAGCTCAAATGTCTTGTCCTGACAGCCACAACATACAAGAAGAACATTAAACAATGCAAAGCACCATTTGTGCATTAAATTGTTCTTTAATCACTGCCTTTGCTGAAAAACCTCAAAAGAACCAAGTTTTTGTTCATATTGTCATCTGAGAAACCAGAAATCATCTGACCTACTAGCAGACTGACCTAATTACTAGAAGATTTCTTAAAACTATAATGACAATAAAACTCTAGATCATATAATTGAAAGTCTCTTGCAGTGAACAACAGAGATTTGACTGTACACCAAGACAGCTGTCAGTCACCGAAAGAGTGAGGACACCAGGTGTTCGTCTAAGGAGAGTAGTTCCAGTAGGTATGCAAGTATTTAGTCAAGTCAGGACTGTAGCTTAATGACAGACTGAAACCTGTCATCCAGTTCTCATGACGGTGACAAAGTGGTCACCCAAGAGATGTTGACATGGCCTTTCACTTCTTTCCTGTGACACCCTGAATGAATCTTTGAGTAAGTTTTTTTTTTATTCTGTATGTGTTGCTATAGCAACATGCACAACATCCAACTATAAGCAAAAAAAAGCCCCTTCTCTGGTTACTGTGTGAATTTGGATGTTTTTCACAATAAATGTTTAGCATTCATATCCATAGATCTGGTAAGTGGGGTGAGGTGGTTGATGATCAAACACACTGCTGAAAATATCAGAAAACTAATGTGCCTCAAGAGTGCCATTTCAAACCTTATATAACAGTATTGAACAGTAAATTAAAATTCAATTCTTTTTAGATTGCTGGATTTCCCCTGTTGCAAAGTTGTGTGAACCTGATCAGTTAGATCTGGAACAATTAGCTTACTAGCTAACTCTCTGGAGACTTCAGGCACTGTTGTATTATTTTCTTTAAGGTAGTTTTTACATTTCTATGCTTATATCCAGATGGTTGATTTACTAAATTCATCCTCGTAAGAGATAGCAACAAACCTTCAGTGTGCAAGAGCACCTTCAGATTAAAGCCTGACCTACCTCATACTGTAATTTTGGCACCTTAAGCTCTTTTGCACATTTCCTTCTTTTTGCAAATGCACAGTTAATATTTATCTACATCTGCACATTACACTTAAGTCTTTACTAACTTATTTAATATAAAAACTCTTAAACCTAATCTCGGCATTTGTGTGGACAGCAAAGAAAGAATTTTCTGTGATTTCTACTGTACATGTAAATGGGATTTCTACTGTACATATGACAAACATTTTGAATCTTGAATCTTGAATCTCTGAAAGCATATATGCTGCAGTGGATATTATAAAGCAAATGTTCTCTTTAATATCAAACTCAGTTTATCTTTACAGACCTAGTGTGCAGGAGTATAGGGCCAAATTGACAAAATGTATTTTCCTGTTCAGCAACTGTCCACATATGTGGCGCATACGTAAGATTGCCAGATTCACCAGTGCTATCAATTATAAACAAATTTTCAGCTATTTCCCCCAGCGAATGTAACCATAAATGATGCCAACCTAGAATAATGGCTCACTTAGTGTGAACCAGACAAAACGTCATAATTAGAAACAGAAGGTTGGCGATAGCTTTCAGTGACTTACAGTAAACTGATTGCGGTTTCCTCATTGTGTCCAATTTGATAGCACTATACCGCCCTAAGCCATCTGCAACTACCTTCCAGCACATGCTGACTAAAATTCAGAGAAATTCAGGTAGAAAAAAATGAAAAAAATGTTTTTCAAAACCAAAAGGTTTTCATTAGCCTGTTAATTTTGCTATGGCTACTTCTGAGGAAACTCAGATGACTGACTCCTGCTTCCTGCGATTGCAATACTAGTAAAGTAATCCTTAGAGGGTAGTTTTCCAAATGAGAATGGAAATTGGAATTTTTGCCACCCAGAAGGGTTAGCCACGTCACCAATAGCTCAGTCTCACCAGCACGTTGCTTATCAAGGATTTCTATTGAAACTACACCAGCATTCTTAGCCAAAACTCTCATTAGCGTACTTGGTGGGCCACTCTTGTTTATAAGAACAAGCTTTCAGTGCTGTGTATCTGCTGTTTTGGTGAAAAGAAATCTTCATGTGGCTTGCGTGCACTTGCTTCACATCAATAATCTGTGGAAAATACACTGTTACTGGTCAGTGGTCAGTTCATCTGTACTGTTTGTACTGTTAAAAAAAGGTGTCCATTATGTTGCTTTATTTTTCAGCCTTATTCTACAGGCAGTCTGTTTATAAGTAAAGCCCAGTAGTTTACATTCTTTTGTTCACAGACTGGATTTTGCTGTAAAAGTCTTGCAAAGTGATTAAACTTAGATGCTACCGATCCATTAACTTTGAAGGTAGCATTGGATTTAAAAGCATGGACTTAAAACACTTTCAATCCATGCTCCAAATATTTTCATACATAATAAAGTCCATAAAATCATTACTGGAAGAAAACAGTCCAGCTAAATTGTTCATGAGAGGCCCATAAATGGGAGTGTTTGACTACTTCACTGTTATTACAAGCAGCTGCCATGTTTGTGAGGTTGCTCAACCAAGACAGGACTTATGAAGATCTGAAAGCTCTAAAACAAGGAGCTTGATGGTTTAGGTTCAGTTTCTTGTCTCAAAAACTACAATAGTACAGACAAGGGGAGCTGTTGTACTACTGTTGAAAAAAGGCCTAACTTGTTTGCTGAGCATTGCAACAGCAACTGTGGAGACGCCTTGCTGGGGAACTCACAGCTCTCATAAGTAAAGTTTCAGCCATCAGAATTTCCCCTGGGCTACAGACCCTCAGGTCTCGCTGCTAAACCATGGTGACGACAAAACGCGTCATAGCTTGTAATGGATGAGCAGCCCACAAAAATTCACATGATTTATGGTGTGTTTGTATGCTTCTCTGCATGTGTGCTCAAACATCTGGGGACTGTAGAAAACCAGTGTAGCAATTTGGCAATTCAGTGTCACTGAACCACCCTTAATATTCCTGATACATACAGACGCCTCCCTTAGCGAGAAGTGCCCAATGAATCCAAAGACTTAGCAGGCTCGTTTTTGCTTCTACACAGAACCTTTTTGGAAACATCCATACAGATTCTCTGTCATGGAGATAATACATAATACTGTTGAAGAAGAAGAAGAAGAAGAAGAAGAAGAAGAAGAAGAAGAAGAAGAAGAAGAAGAAGAAGAAGAAGAACTGATGCAATAGAGAATTTATAGCACTGACCACACACACATACACATAATTAGAATTGCACACATAAAAATAACCATCTGAGATGCACATGGCTCTTTGAGTTGCAATGTCCAAAAGCATCCAGACATAATCTTCTAGCTATTTCAAGGTGCCCCCATTGCTGCCAAGTGACCCAGAACTAATCATTGTCAGTACCTGACCTCATTCATTCCCTTTGACTGAATGCAATCAAATGCTCAGGTTAATGTGTAGTCTAGTGTAAATCCTTTCCAAGAGAGTAGAGGTTGGGGCGCACTGTGCATCGTGCTCTTTAATGCATTTAATTTCAGGTGTACTTTTGGACATATTGGGTCGGTTTCCCAAACAGAGATTAAGCCTACACTTTCTTTTTCAATGGAAAGGAACTACCCTTTCCTTTTCAGTGGAAAGTCTCCATTCACAGCACTATGTAATCCAGGACTAGGCTTAACCCCTGTTCGAGAAACCAACACATTGGGTTTTCTGGACAGGGATAAAGGCTAGTCCTGGATTAGCAGTGTGAATCAAATCTTTTCACTGAAATGGGAAGGGTAGTCCAAGACTAGGCTTAATCACTGTCTGGGAAACCGAGCCATAGTGTTTAATCACTGTCTTTACAGAAGAACCTTTGTACATTCCATTTTCAAAAGAGTGTGAGGGGTGATACAAGCCAGTACCTGGTTTTGTAGTTCTTTGAGTGACTTGCCCTGGTATTCGTGTAGTCACATACAGTTGTACACGCTCTGTTGTAAGAACACATCCTCTACAGAGAAGAAAGCTTGTATAAAACCTGATATATATGTATCACTCTTCATGTTGTAGCTTTGCAGAGTGATCATTATTTAATTACATTTGCTATTTCAGACCAGTCTATTAGCTGCAAGAGAAAAGTTTTATCATCTGGCCTGTATTTAAGGAAGTAACGTGAAACCAGTTGAGGTTATGAGATGCCTGTACAGTCCTGTTAATGCCACACTAGCAAAGAGGCCTGTAAATTCATTGAGTCATTGGAGCCGGGAGGGAGTTAAATAAAGACAGAACAAACAGATAAAAGAACATGTACCTAAGTGCATCATCGCTGTCTAAAGAAACCCGTGTATCTTCTCATTTTTGCTTTTCTACATCAGTGTAAAACCTTCATGTTGAATGGACCAATAGACAATCTCCAAAATAACAGAAAAAAATATTTTTAAATTAACTCACATTAAAAGAAAATAGTGTTTTTGCCTTCTCTTGTAAAGTTATCATTTTGGAGATGATTGGGGGTTTGGGCAGTAACTGTGTATTACAATAGAATGGCCCCCATTTCCACAATAAAATGTATAGTTAGACAGTAAAACACATTTAAATGGCACAAAATAAGTGGACACTTGAATGGGCTGTAAAACAAACCCTTCATAGATATGAAGGACAAGGGAATAAAACTTTTATTCCCTTGCCCTTCATATACAGTACCTAACTGAGTCTTCATTCAGAAGCTGCTGATTTCATTACAGTTTTGTCTGATTCTTGTATCAAAAGCTGCTTTTACTCTCTTTAAACCAAACAGGAGCTGACCTTACTAAGTTTATTACTAATGTTCCACTGTTAATCCTCTCGCTGTATGCCAGACTATAAAATGGACATATAAGCCAGAGTTATTATGTTATAAAAATGGAGTTCCTGATCACCAGCTGAGACATCAGCTCATTGAGCCTGCTTTAGATTAAAGTGTGCTTAACATGTGAGCTCTGTGAACCCTTCGAGTTTTCTCAATTATCAAAACCACCCCCTACAAAAATATAACTACTCTAACCAGTTCATGCAAGTACAAAAAATATAGTAGAATGCAACTTGA
The DNA here is from genome assembly GCA_037577275.1 of Bryconaethiops microstoma. NCBI lineage: Eukaryota > Metazoa > Chordata > Actinopteri > Characiformes > Alestidae > Bryconaethiops > Bryconaethiops microstoma. The sequence continues at coordinate 9,350 of JBBJLS010114277.1, forward strand.
ACATGGTGTTTTACATGTGTTTTTGTTTTCCTTTTTTTTAAATACAAGTTATTAATTACTGTAAAAGTACAATTATATGCATGGTGCAGATTCTTTTTAATTAATATTATTCGCATATTTTGATTACTATGATTTGAACTTGCTTACTTTAAACAAAAAAAAATTCTCATTTTTACAACTAAGCCACTGATACAGAATGTTAAATCAAAGGTCAAATAATGTGTAAATTACTAAGTAATTACATATATATTCATATGACTATACTTAATCAGAACATTGTTGGTTTAACTTACAAACATAGGCTACCTTAAACGTTAAAGCATTTGAATTTGTTGATTTAAATTTTAAGATGAACCAACAGTAATCTGTATTATGTTCTGTGAACAGATTACACAGATCAACAAAATGTTTTTTTTTGTAATCATCAGAAACACACACCACACTTTTCTAAACCAGTATTTTATGCTGATTTCAGATCTGCTGTCAATTTTTTTCAGTCACATCAACTTTTTGAATTATGAGTAATATTAGATTTGCTATAGACTTGCATGCGTTTTTTATTAAACTGCAGGCACCAATCAAATAACTTTTTCAATATTTTTAGTGTGAAGTCAGACAGATGCACACTGTGGTATAGATATAATGATCAGTGTCAGTCAGACACCACTGTTTCTTCAAAAACGCTTAGTATGTGATTATTATATGCTAATTATACCACTATCATGCAATATATAACCAGCTTCATCACAAAAACTGTATGTGCGGGAAAAACTAAACTCAGATTTGAAATCAGCATGAAGAACACTACAAAAGCCACATAAACTTATCTCTGATCATTTTGACCTGTTGATCTGTGTTATTTGACAACATCATCAAGGCCAAATTATGTTTTGTTTGTTTTCTATGTGAACACAGAATTCACGTAATTACATGTGTAATTTCTTACACACACAGTTTAACATATGGTAGTTTTCGCAAAATAAACCATTAAAGTAATACATTTTACACAGTCCACATTCATTTCTCCAATGTGTCATATTCAACAATCAGCAACTGTGCGTTCAAGTGTACCAAGGTTCTCTAAAGAGGATGTGTACTTATGCCATAGATACTTATAACTTTATGTCTGAGAACTATATATACAGCCATGGGGGGAAAAAAATAAGAGACTGCATCATTTTTTTTCTGGTTATTACTTTTGTAATTTGTGGGAGTGTGTCTGTGTGAAATGTGCATGTCACTATTGTTTTATACACTATTGACCACTCCTGATTCAAACTTTTACATTTTCTCCAAAAAATGTTGTTTTTTGGAGAAAATGTACAAATAATACATATAAATAATTTATTGTACCTTGGAAATATTAAACTACACAACACATTATTTTACAGCTGTAACAATTAAAACAGTGATGTTAACAGCAGAGTGTGTGTATGTATGACTCTGTTTCATCCCATTAGAAACTGAATCAGGAGTGAAGCTGCCGGAATGCAGAACATGAAAAGCTGCTATACAAACACTACTGCCCTTACAACACATATCGAGGCATTTCTTATTTTTTACACAGCTCACACTGCAATAGGTCATAAAAGAATAGCAACCTGGGTATTTTACCCACACACACACACACACACACAAACACACGCTGCCGCAAATTGTACAAAGAGTGAACAGAAAAAAAGGTCAAAGTGGTCTCTTATTTTTTTCTATGGCTGTATACTGTATATATACACGTGTGTGTGTGTGTGTGTATGTGTGTGTGTGTGTGTGTGTGTGTGTACATATATATTGCGTGGCCTGCTCTGATATTAATGTGTTCACATGCAGTTGTACATGTATAATTAAATATTCCAGCATGTTAATTTGCATGTAAATATATTTTGGCATTGTCTAAGTGTACTGTAATTATTTTACTGGACTCATTTTCACTTGATTAGTGCTTCACACTTATGTTTACAACTACATGTAGTCACTCTTAATGTCTTCATGTTGTAGTTTTACAGAGTTATTATTATTATATTACATTTGGTATTTCAGTTCAGTCTATTAGCTGAAAGAGAAAGGGTTAAATTACAGAACGCAGTTTTACGTGTGCGTGTTTGCCTGCTGATCAATTATGAACTGTTTGGCAAAAATATGCGACTTAGATGAGACGGTGAATTCCTATAAGACTCATCAGAGGAGCGCAGAAGAAATGGGAGAGAAGAAAGACACCGCACAGTCAGTTCAAAGAGAGGTAACAGGAAGGCTCTCCACTGCGTGTGTATCATTCTGAAATCTACTCCTTCATTTTATAATGGCCTGCCTGCTGCTTTACTTCCATAACTTTACAGCTCCCGGCACGAACAGGGGCACAGGCTGCTGTGTGCTGGTAGCCTGATGAGTAATGTGCTCTGACATTCAGGGGGCCAACAAAGCCAATTAAACTCACGAAAGGGAAGGGTCAGGTTTCCTTTCACCTGACGGTGCAGAAAAAAATGAAACAATTACGGATTGTGGATGCAGTGTAACACGTGGGGGACACTAACAAACTATCACCACATTGGGCTAAATGCGGTGTGTATGAACACTTGAGTTGTGTATGAAATATTGAGTTGTCTACATAAAACAAAAGCAGAAAAAGTCTCAATTTATTTTATTTTACTACTTAGCTGTGTGTGTGTGTGTGTGTGTGTGTGTGTACGCGCGCGCATGTATGCGTATATCCCCAGAGTTCTTATATTTATCCACTCTGTACATGTATATATATAAAGTATACATATTTACAATACACATGCACATATTTTTATTTTTATTCTATTTTACATTCCTAGATTGTATAGTGCACATTTTAATACTGTCCTGTTGGTTTAGAATTTTATTCTACTTTATTCTATTCTATCATTTTTCATTTTTGCAGCTCTTTGTTTCTGTCCGCTTTCTGCCGTGACAATGCAAATTTCCTACTTGTGGGACTAATAAAGGTTTATCTTATCTTATCTTATCTTATTCTACTTTACTACGTACTACTGTTCTCCTTAAGTTTTATTTATGTATTTTTTTATAGCTGGAATTTTGAGCCTCTTCTCCTTCTATAGTTTTTTAAATGTTCAAGGCATGGTTCCAATGTCAAAACGTCCATAATATCCACTGTTGTGCACTTGTATATTACTTTGGCTGAGTATTGATAGTTTAAAAAATCGAGTCGGCTCTGTAATGTATAAGGAGCGAGAGGACAGTTGAGTCACCTTCAAAATGTGTGTTGGAGAGATAGTCTGTGATGTCACGGATACGGCAGCCAAAGAAACAAACGCAGCAAAGAAACAAACACGGAGCTGAACACCCAGCAGACTCATGGACAGATTTCAAGACACTAAAGCTCAGGTCAGTCACGTGTCACTGGTTTAATTTAAAATGTTCAGCACGTGAATGCGACCTCATGCACGTTCAGTCGTAAAGGGGGCATTTGGCTGATGCTCTTGTCCAGACTTACAATCATTAGTTACAGGAACAGTCCTCCTGGAGCAAATGAGGGTTAAGTGTCTTGCTTAAGGACACAATGGTAGAAAGTGGGGTTTCAAACCTGCGACTTTGTGCTCATCAGGGTCGCAGCCGAATGTTTACCCACTAGGCTACTACCACTCTAGCCATGTTTAATCATAAATGGTATGATAAGAGCCTGCGAGTTGATGCCCCTCTGAGTGGTCCAGTGGTAGAGCGCCGGCCCCAGAACCAGTGTTTTTTAACACAGACTTTTTTGCCCATAAGATCAGTGTTTATCTGTCTCCAAAGACAGTTTTTATAGCAACCATGCAATCACACTTCACATTTTCTCATAAAAATGCATCTAGTTTTATTTTACTACTTATTCCATCTGTGAACTATTTCTGCCACCTCGTCCTGTGTTGGCGCAAGCTTGTCCTTGTGGTGTTCTTGCTGTTGAACAGTCATTCTACCGCAGTGGAGTAACCCTATGTGCCATTGAGCCTCCTGTTGTGTATGTATGCTCACTCACTCGCCCTCCTGAGGAGACTGAAAACCTCAGCAGAAGACATCAGTGAATAGGTCACTGTCACTTTTTTAACTAATGCTTGACTCTGTGGTTGGGCGGTTGATGCCTGCATGGACTCAAAATCGAAGAATTTTATTCTACACTGTACAGTATACTGAGTCCTTTACATACTCATCCTAACCACATCATAGGTGGTGGTGGCCTAGTGGGTAGGATACTTGCCTCTGGACCAAGTGGTCATGGGTTTGAATCCCACATTCAGCAGACCACCACTGGGTTCCTGAGCAAGACCCTTAACCCTAAATTGTTCCAGGGAGACTGTCCCCTGTAGTTAGAGAATGGAAGTGACTTTGAATAAAAGTGTCTGCTAAAATGCTGTAAATTACTTGTTCTCATTCTTACACTACATTTATACTGACCCTGCATCTCCCTCTTCTCTTGGCTAGATATAGGTGTTAAGAGACTGTTCCCTGCGAAATCATAGCACGTATAATTAGACCAATAACTTCTCAAGGACTGATGTGGTTAAATTTGACCCAGTTTGGATTTTGAGAGCAGATGTTGTTGATTATCATTAGTCTTCTTCCCATGAAGAGTTTGAAAATTAAAAAGTGTGTGAGAAGTAGAATATGTGTTCATACACTGCCTCCTAAACCTGCCTCTTAAATGGATAGATGCAATGATTTGGTCAGATTTATTTGCAAAAAGTTAATCTCCAAACAATTTTTTTGACATACCGAAATCTGATATGTTCAATTTATCATTCATCACATGGCCATGTCTAGCAGGGATCAGTGTAAATGCACCTACACTCTTTTTCAGATAACCTTCACATACTGTTTTTAACATGTATGTGAAAAATGTTGTCATATGAAAAAAACAACCTATGAAACAATGTTCGATCATTTGTGAAAATGTATTCACATGAGAAACCCTTGATCACATTTTTTTGCACACATTATTCACACTAGTGAACAGGTATGGTTTTTGCAAATGTCACTTGAAATATATGTAGCATTTTAGTGAGTCATAAAACTCCAGAAAACTCCTTCAAATTTGTTTGTTAATGCCATTAAATCATTCTACCAGTAATCATTTCACACACTAACAACAGTCACCTGTTAACTAACATAGGGGAAAATACTCATAATGACTGAATCTGTGGTGGAAATGGACTTCAGCTTGGACTGTTTTAAAACACGATGACATTTCAAAAAGGATTCTTTGAAGTGATTTCATAGAAGAACGAGAATCATTTATGTGAATTTGAGTGCGAAGAATTAGAAGTGTTTTACTTTCATGTTTTTTACATTCATGCGTTTGCCTTTTGTTTTTGAAGATAGTTGGGGTTTTTTTTCTTTGGGCAGCAATGATATGTTAGATATGATCATAGTTGCCATTCGCTGGAAGAACATGAACCCTAGTACCAAGCACCTTTATGGACATAAAGGTGCAACATTCCTGTGTGCATTTAGTGAAACTAGTTTGAAAATGGCTCAAATTAAGCTGTCTTCTGCAGAACACTGCAGGAGGTGAAGGTGGTGCATGTCTCTCAGGCTTAGGTTCACCACTGACCCTTGTGACCACAGCAGTACTCCACAGGAAGAAAAAAACATGAGACAAGAGGCCAGATAAGCTAACAAACTTACCCTTTATGCCGGGTTTGTTATATTCAAAAGGTGCCTTATTCTCTCCAAAATTACTGTCTGAAGGGATGAATATAGGTCAAAGCCTTGAATAATATTCAGTTTAGTAAATATTCATTATTGCAACTATAGTGCAACAGATTTGCAGTGTAAAAGAAGCATCAGAAGAAATTTTAACAGCCTAGAATTCAAAAACATAACGTACGAGATGAGAACATAATGCATCAATAACCACGGGAAGTTTGGACCTGGGCCTAGCTTATTCAAGGGTTAGCATACTTCCATTCATTTACTTGATTGCGGTTCACCAAAGGCAAACTGCTCAGCAATAAGTCACACCCTTCACAGTCACCACAAATTTGTTTGTTAATGTCTTTCACCCTTGAGACATTTAAAGGAATTTAACAAAAAATAAAATCTCGGCCTGATTCACTTTAAAGCCCTGGTCACAGCTAAGCCAGGTTTGAAATGGTCGTGAATACCAGTCAAGGCTAAACAGGCATTAGGATCATGCTGAGTGTATTCAGATAGGCACTACATTTCCGTAGGACACTCTCTTTCCACTTGGTGGAGGAGAAAACAACCTGGGGTTTATAGGGACCTTCAGGTGAAACGAGAGGACCCTTCTCAGCTCACATGCGAACACATCGCTCAAACACCTCACTTCCATGCTGAATAATGCGAACACAGCCTTTTGGCTAGGAAACAGAGCTATCCAGCCTCTAAACTTAACTAGGCTGTTGGCTTGATATCACTGAAAACCTGGTGATTTGTAGTATATGGAGAAACATTCATTCAACTTTAGTTTCTGAAAACTTACATGAAACTGAATAATGTTGAATAATGTAAAGTGTCCTGAAATTCACTAGAAACTTCATACAAGTTTAATGTATCGTGTGATCACATCAAACAGTATCATTACAGCCAGTTGATCTCAACTGATATGTCATGGATAAACATCGGATGAAATGAGAATAGTTGCTTAGAATTATGTTGATTATTTACTGGTAACCAAGTGCCAAAATATGCCAATATTCACATTAGAGATCATTTTATATAGCCAGAATGGAAAACAAAACCTTGTATGTCCATTTTTTAACTGGGAAATGCCACATTCTCTGTACACTGTGCAAAATGTATCACGACCGGCTAAAAAGAAATAGCTAAAAAATGATGTTTTTGTCACATTGTCTTACTTTAATAGCTGAGAACCCTATTTTCTTATACTGCACTTATTGGAGATATGAGGTTTTGTTCCAACAGTCACAATATGAAAAATACTAGCTACAATTTACTATCTACTTCTTTCTAATTAGTGTGTAAAATCAAATGTGTTGCTTTGTTGAACACAAGTGATGATGTAACCATGTAAAGCCAATCCAAAAAGTTTCTGCATTAAGCGTCGTTGGCGCCTTTCTTTACAAAACATTGCGATTTAACGCCACTGCTAGAGGAAAATCTTTCCCATCCAACTTCAAATGTGTCTACAGCATCAGGGGGTTGTAAACCATCACAAAGCGGAGACTACACAAGGGAAAACATACGTCTTTCTCAAAGTCAGTGTCTAATGTGCGAATGAATGAGGGCTAATCAATAAAGCATGTGCTCTTGTAGAGGCTGAATGCTGTGTTCTGTCTAATGTGAATGATGTCCTATTATGTTAAGGGTTGTGTTAAAACCTGTGTACATTCATTCTGCTAGAGGTTCAATTCTCTTTACTCCATCAAATATAGCATCCAAATAAACATTTCTGACATAAGAAACATAATATATTTTAAGTATTTTTGTCTTGGTTATTAAACAAACTCTAACAAATTCAACAAATTCTAACAAATCTGAAGAAACAAAATTTAAGCTGGGGTCCAGATAACCTGACAACACAAGAGATGTTTTGACATCTGTTTATCTCATTTTATGGAACTGATCTTATTAAAGGTTTGGTTGTGATCATATATTTTGGTTTGTTAGAGATGGAAACAGGGGAGTTTCTGGGAGTTTGCCTTTCCATTTTGGAGTTTCTGTGGGAATTTGTGCTCATTCATTCTGTAAAGCATTTATGAGATCAGGCACTGATGTTGGACGAGAAGGTCTGGCTCACAATCTCTGTTCCAGTTCATCCCGAAGGTGTTGGATGGGGTTGAGGTCAGCACTCTGTGTGGGCCAGTCAAGTTCTTCCATACCAAACTCATTCAGTCACGTCTTTATGGAGCATTCTTTGTGCACTAGGACATTCATGCTGGAATAGAAAAGGTTCTTCCACAAACTGTGTCCGCAAAGTTTGGAGCATGGCGTTGTCCAAAATGTCTTGGTATGCTGTAGCATTAAGATTGACCTTCACCAGAAGGGAGGCCTAACCCGAACCCTGAAAAACAAGTGTGTGCCAGTACTTTTGTCCGTATCGTGTATATCCTCAACTTGGGCTCACAAATAGAGACTATTAGTCCTAGTCTTCGTCACCTGAACCTGTGCATGTTCAACTTAATTTTCATTACTATTGCACCAGCTGATAGTTAATTGGTTCTTGGCCAAATATCTCGCAAAAGCTTTTCATTTATGCAGAAAATAACCATCCATTGAGAAGTTCTTTAAGAAATCAAAACTGGAGCTTGTATGGCTCTGCATCGTCTTAAGCTTTGAACTGCCAGCTTGGTAGCATGAAATTCACCCACTATAAAAACCAGAATGACCATTACTATAGAGTCAATATTTTTGCCCATTTCTAACTTTAGAGCTTTGTTGTACATTACAATAACACAACTGGCAAGTGTCTAATGCTACTATTCTGTCCTCAGCTGCAGTGTTTGTCCAATTGTGTTCTTAGCACCTGTCTGTTTACTGTATTCTATGTGGACATAATGCCATTATCACCCAATTAAGAAGTCACACATTGCTATGGTAGAATAATACAAAGAGATGAGTTATAACGTGCCTGTAAATTACTGCAGCAAACATTCCCTATGTACGTTTTTCCTATGGGAGAGATATTTTACTGTTTTGTTTATTCTTCAATATGGTTCGCTGGGCTCTTTAAAAGACACAATAAAGCAAATGAAGAGTATGAAACACTTTAATTCAGTCATTATATGATGAGTTTTACTATCTTTAAGAGGGACGTATGCCAAAACAGCAGAGACATTGCATTTCACAGTTGCTCAAAGATAAAATTACATCTAACATATACACTATATGGACAAAATTATTGAGACACCTGACCATCACTTTAATGACATTGTATTCAAATCCATATACTTTAATATGGAGCTGGTCCCCCATTTCAACCTAGAACAGCTTCCACTCTTCTTTGAAGGCTTTCCACAAGATTTTGGAGTTTCTGTGGGAAATTGGGCCCATTCATTCTGTAGAGCATTTATGAGGTAAGACACCGATGTTGGACGAGAAGGTCTGGATCACAATCTCCATTCCAGTTCATCCCAAAGGTGTTGGATGGGGTTGAGGTCAGG
>JBBJLS010114317.1:0-18439 GCA_037577275.1 Bryconaethiops microstoma
GGGAGAGAGAGAGAGTGTGTAAGGGAGAGAGAGGGTGAGAGAGGTTCAGTATGAATGCGGTGGGGAGAGAGAGAGAGTGTGTAAGGGAGAGAGAGGGTGAGAGAGGTTCAGTATAAATGCGGTGGGGAGAGAGAGAGAGTGTGTAAGGGAGAGAGAGGGTGAGAGAGGTTCAGTATGAATGCGGTGGGGAGAGAGAGAGAGAGAGTTATAAGTGAGCTGAAGTCTAAAGAGGATCTGCAGATTGTTCCTGTCACCAGCACAGAGAAAATCTTCTCATATGTGTCTCAAAGTTTCAATTACAGAAAAATGTGCGTCTGTGGAAACCCTTTATTCCCCTATCTCCCTCTCTCTCTCTCCCTCTCTCTCTCTCCCTTCTCTCTCTCTCTCTCTCTTTCTCCTTTCTCTCTCCCTCTCTCTCTCTCCCTCCCACTCTCTCTCTCTCTCTCTCCCTCCCACTCTCTCTCTCCCTTCTCTCTCCCTCTCTCTCTCCCTCTCTCACTCTCTCTCTCCCTCTCTCTCTCTCTTTCACACACATACACACACTCCCATCCATGGGTATCATGAAAATCAATAAAAATGGCCATTGGGACATGTTTTATAACAAATTCTTTCAAATTGTCCTGCTGCCAAATAAAACTAACTTCGTATTTTATGGTTTTATTTGTTTTCACCAACCCTGTGAACTCACCAGCTGCTCTTTACATTGTGGGCTCAGATAAATAGATTACATGTAATTCTCTCAGGTGCCTTTTGTGTGTCTCATATATCACAGCATGACAGACTCATGAAAATAACATAAAAATGTAAAAATAAATATGCAAAATTATAAAATAGTAGACTGTGGCTGTTAATATAAATTAGTAGTTAAGATTAAAACCGTATATAATGTATATAGATGTGTATAAATGTCATTAAGATTAAAGCTTTAGATATAAATTAGTAGTTAGAACTGAAGCTGTAGATATAAGTAAGTAGTTAAGATTACAGCTAAAGATATAAATTAGTAATTAAGACAAAAGCTATAGATGTAAATTAGTAGTTAGACATAATTAGCATTAGATATAAATTAGTAACTGAGAGAAAAGTAGTAGGTATAAATTAATAATTAACACAGTGACCGTAGGTGTAAATTAATAGTTAAGTCTGTAGTTTATTTTTTAAGACATGCACACACCTGATCACATGCATATCTATTCTAGCTCTTAAATAAAATCTGCTAAAAGCTTTACTTTCTAATGAAAGTACATTTTCCCATAAAAAACAATCAGATATGATCGCAATGTCAAATTGTTTATGTTTTCCTGTTATAAGTCACAAAGACTTAAATAACAACTACAAACACTACAAACCCATCTCTCCAAAGTCATACTGCCATTTTCCATCTATTTATTACTCTAAGGCCAGTGGGCAGCCCCTCTGAGGAAACCTCTAAATTCCACAACAGCAGTGGTGAATCTGTCCTTCCCTCCCCACATGTCTATACAATAAATGGGAGGAATATTTGCACCATTGATTTACACCTTGCTGGACCCACTAAGCGCCAAAAGGCCTCATAAACACAGGTCGTATTAACCACAGGTCAGGCCCATACAACCCCACTGCAGCTTATAATGTCATTTTTCTCATTTTTCTCACCTCATATTTCTCACCAAGTTCCATTCCTGATGCCATTGCCTTGAAGGAGTGTGCTTGGTCTGTAACTATGTTTGGAAACGTGGTAAGTTTCAAAGTAACATCCTCATGAATGCTAGAACCCAGGGTTTCCCAGTAAAACACTATCCAGAGCATCACACTGCTTCCACAGGCCTGCCCTCTTCCCATATTGCATCCTGGTACCATCTCTTCTTCAGGTAATCAATGTACATAATGTAAAAGAAAAGGCTCATGTTCCAACTGAATTTGGCAGTAGACAGTGGTCAGCATGGGCAGTCTGACCAGTCTGCAGCTACGCAGGCCCATACACAGCAAACTAATCAAGTACTAACCACTGTATTTTGGGAACATCCCACAGGTCTTTTTGTATTAGAGAGGCTCTGACCCAGTCATCAATATGGACAGTAGGAATAACAAAGCAACAGTAATGAAATAACTTCTAGACTAATCAGGGACAGAATGTTTTCATTCAAAGCAGATGAGATGTGAGGCTTTTTTAATAGGGCCCTACTGATAATCTCAGGATAAAATAAAAGATTTAATGGACTTCTCTCGTCCTACAGTAATAACGGTAATGCTCAGGCTACTTTTAAAGGGAAATTAAAAGCTCGGCGGAGTTCATCTCTGAGTGCCATTTTATTTTCTAATGGCCCATCAAATCTCAGACACTGCGACATATAGCAGCATCATACCTCATAAAATAAGTTACCAGGCTAAGTTGACAGCAGTGTAAAAGTCAACATAATGAAAGGAGCACCTAAAATAAAAGGCACATTGGGAAGTTTATATATGGTTGGCAAAAGCACATGATTTCACAATCAGCTAAGAAATACTGGGGAATCCTGACCATTTGGAGGGAAAACTGGGATACTGATCATGTTAATGGGTATTTAGGTTGATTATAAGTGAATACAAGTCCAGAACAAAAGCTATTTAACTGACTGCCAAGTACCTTTCAGAGAGGGAGAGAGAGAGAGACAGAAAGAGAGGGAGAGAGAGAGAGAGAGACAGAGAGAGAGAGAGAATGAGAGAGAGACAGAGAGAGAGAGAAAGAGAGAGAGACAGAGACAGAGAGAGAGACAGAGAGAGACAGAGAGAGAGAGAGAGAGAGACAGAGACAGAGAGAGAGAGAGAAAGAGAGGCAGAGGCAAGGGTTACATTTGTTTCCGTGTAGGGACAGAATATAGTTTTGTGTGTGTGTGTGTGTGTGTGTGTGTGTGTGTGTGTGTGTGTGTGTGTGTGTGTGTGTGTGTGTGTGTGTGTGTTACCTTTACTCAGTGCACAGGCTGGGCTGAAGGACAGGTCATCAAGGGCAATAACCGCAATAGGATCACTGCTGTCAAAAATCAGTCCACGAATCACCACCTGTAAAAGGGTTGTATTTGTGATATGCACATTACTTTGCAATACAAAAAGATGTCAGCTTTTTGTTCTTGGAATCTTTGGCCATTTTGTCAGAAACACCTAACATACAGACGCACTTTGCAGGTTTGCAATAACTGACTGTAGGCCGTCTGATGCTGCACAGTTTATCAGCCCCACATTACCACATTCTTCAGTGAAGGGACCACTTTAACACCACTATCAACAAAGTATTATTTGGATAGCAGACCATTCTCAGCACAAAAGTGGCACTAGCATGACTGAGGAGATGGTATGAGTGTATCAGGTAGTGCGATTAGACACTGGTGAGAATGTCCACTGGACAGTGCTCTTGTGGTCAGCAACCTCAGAGGGGGACAACAGAGGTCTTTAAATCCTGATCCTTAATCCATTCTCTGGTGCTGGATTTTGTAGTGACTACTACTTCTGACACAAGGTGGCCAATCAGTTACATAAACAGTTCAGTTTACTACCAATAGATATTTGATCCAGGATTCAAGGTCTAAATATAAGGTCCTTGTGGGCAAATCGTTGGTCCGTACAAGTTGTGGGGAAAAAACTGAGCAATGGTCTATAACACCAACAGCTGTTTGCAAAGGTTTTGGCACTCGTGGTCAAATGATGTATAAAAACTAGGGATGTCAAATTAATGGATTAATTTCGCTCAATTAATCACAGAAAAAATAACGCATGAAAAAATCGCATACCGTGGTGACTTTGAGCACCCGGTCCAGTTCGGGCCACAGGTGCTCTGTAAAATGAAGGAGGAGACGAGAACGTGCTGCTTAGACCAGTGAATGGAATGTTTACATTTAAAAACGTAAAGATGGAATGGTTGATAGGAGAGTCAATATCTGCAATTCATTCAGTAAGGAATTTTTGTATCATCAGGTCTGAAAGTACATCAGGTCACCTCAGTGCAAAGCATTTAGGAGCTAAAGTGGCGGTCTGAGCCAGAACAGCCTGTGATGCCAGGCTGGAGATGCCTTGTATGCGTGGGCACCAGAACCATTATATTATTGGGTGAATTTTTTAAAATCATTAGTTTCGTTTCCCACTTATCCAGCCAGCAATTTGTACGAGTGAAACACACAAGACGTCTCATGCAACACACACCCCCCGTAAATAAGATTAATTAGTCAGAGAGCTTGTAATTAATTCAATTATTTTTTCAGAATCGCTTGACACCCCTATTAAAAACATAAAATGTGGTCCGTACAAAAGTCACTGCATGTTTTATAGTATTTACTCATTTACTTAGAAATTTTGATTTAACATTTACAGACAGTGCTGTATATGTGTGTTCTCTGTAGAGGATGTGTACTTATTTTCAAGTCGAGAATTAACAAAAACACATGAAAGTGACCATTCTGTCATACATAAACACACCACAGCACATAGTGTGAACAGCACAAAATTCTTCCCCTGCATTTAACCCATTCACCAAGTGAAGCAGCAGGCCACCAAGAAAACAGCACCCAGGGAGAAGTGTGTGGGGACAGTTCCTTGCTCAGGGGTACCTCTGAGGCACCTAGCAGTCTTGGGAATCAAACCCACAACTTCCTGGTCAGAGGGCAAACGCCCTAACCACTAGGCCACCGGCTGCCCTGGAGAAGTCTGAACCTGAGGGGTTCAGACTATTGCATACAACTGTACAAGGCATACTGAGATGTTAGATGTTCCCAATAAAGTCTCAAGTGTTGACAGCATGTGAAAACTGCAGCAACTCCACCTTGCCTAGTAGGTTGGACTTCATACCAGAGTCACACACACTACTATGCCACTACCTTGACAGTGTCACTGCTGGAAAAAAAGGCCCACCATCCAAATAATATCTGATCAACAGTGGTGCTATGGTTGTCCCTTTCCATCAATGGACCAGGTAGAAGGAGGCTGACAAACAGTGCAGCAACAGGGGGTCTGCTGTCATTGTAAAATGCCTATATAGAAGGTATTTCTGATAAAATGGCCAATGAGTGTAGCATAAAATATGGAGAAAATCCCACACAGTAAATACCACCGGTAAATGTCTAATCCTAATGAGTAATCGATCGTGTAGGCAACACTGCATCAGCTAATCATTTTCACATGTCCTCTCCGCCTCTGCAAATAAGGCCTGAAATGTGGGTCCCACTGCTCAAAGTCCTCCTGCTGAATTTTCCAGCCATGCAGTTTATGACCAAATGACTAATACAGGAATGATAAAGGCTGAATGAGTTGCCACCTACAACCAAGCGTGAGTTTCTAATAACATCATTCAGATAATAGCAATGCAGAAGCAAGACACCACAGCACTTACAGCAATATTTAAAACACTTTAGAAACTGCAGAATGAGATACAGTAATAGCCCAACAGCAATGTACCTCATTCCATCACCAAAATACTGCAGGTTTAATGGTTCACCAAAGAAATAAGATTCAGTGATGTAAGAGACTGGCAGTACAGGCTGTTCCGCATTGTAATGAACCTTTATGTAAAGCATGTCACCACTGAACTTACTTTCTGTTTTTACATAACCTTTTAGCCTCTACTGGAATTGTTTCATGATGGTTCTATTGTGTATTACTAAACTACTCAGTAAAATGATCTAAATATCCCCCACCCTCCCAAAAAAATTAATCAAACCTTTATTTTCTAAAGACAGGGCATAGACAGTCTGTCTGTCTGGAGCGTTAGTAGTCTATTTGCATAAATAGCACATGGTTGCATGCAGTGAGAGAAAAGTATTTCAGAAAAGTATTTCAAGTTTTTTTTTGCTATTAACTCACTTCCAGTGTACAGATATCCACTTCAAATGAACACACATTTTATACCATATACCACATATACCATACATATGAATAGTATGTATAGAAAAGATAAAACAAAGATAGATACAAAAAACATAGGGAATTTAGATAGATAGATACTGATAGACGGCTATTGATAGGAAAACATGTTTTTTATATACCTTTACACTAGTACTTTGTTGCGAAACCATTGCTGGCAATTACAGCTCCAAAAGAGTTGAGATTAAATTCTCCTCTAATATCTCCTGGTACAACTCTCCATTTGTGTTTCCCTTGATGATGTGTAATGCCCTAGTATTGTCTGTAGAGAAGCAGTCCTGTATCATGATACTCCCACCTTCATACTTCACTCTGGGTGTGATGTTCTTGAGATCATGATGAGCTGAATTATTGAGTTTTATTTTTGTCTCGTCTTATCGCAATAATTTGTTCCAAAGCAGTACTGATTTGACTAAATATATATTTGCAAATTAAATAAGAATGAAAAACACTTCTCTGTTCTTTTAGCATGGGAGTTTTGTGTGAGATGTTGAATTGGAAATGATTGTATTGCAGTTCATTGTTTATTGTTCTCTGTTTCTTTCAGGTTGCCCAATTTGTCAGAAACTTTCCACTCGCATGCTGTCAAATTAATTGTACTTTGCTAGAGTTCTGTAGCTTTTCCGAGAGTTGATTAATAATGGTGTGCCTTAGAAGTTTACGAAGCTCTTTCATCTTTACCGTGAGTTTTAATTGTTGCGTGAAGTCTTCTCGGTCAATAACAATGTCTTTTATGATGACACCAGGTGTAATTTGCCCAAGACCACTGTTATTTTTCAGCAGCAACAACCCAATTTACTTTTATTTTTTTACATTAACATGGATATTTTCGAGGTCAACCACATTTATTTTTTATCCTATGTTGCAATGGACAAAAAGGATCAGTGGCGCCACATTTAAAACACTGTGAAAACTTTTGACAATATCCATAATATGACATATATCTAAGTACTCCAAGATCCATAATCAGAAAAGCGCATTAGAACACACGGTTGCATAATTAATCACAGTAACAATAACTATCATTTTTACCTACATTATAAATACATACATTTTAGTTCATAGTTGTGAGTACAAAATCAAATCGTGTAAATTTGAAGTGGATAAATACACTAGACTTATACTAAATAAAAACAAGAGTGTCTTCCCCGCATTGTAGCACATGCTTTAAAAATTATATGGCAAGTCGTATTGGAATAGATGTGAGATAAACGGGATGAAGAACAGAAGGTGAAGTGGAAGAAAATGAGACACAAATGGACTGTGTCCAGGCCTGCAGATTGACCATTGAGGAACATCTGCGCTTCCTTTCCCTCCGTTCTTTCTCATTCAGGCTGCAGTAAATATTCTTGTGAACGATGTTATGAGAAAGTTATTACAATCTTTTTTCAGAAGGTTTCATTAAAGGCTGTAATTTGGATGCAAATAGAGCAATACACACCTTCTACCTGCTGCTTATATTCAGCAAAGGAGTCATTAGCATGAATTTAAAGGTACATGGAAAGTGGTGCACAGGGACATCAAAT
Source organism: Bryconaethiops microstoma (assembly GCA_037577275.1). Classification (NCBI taxonomy): domain Eukaryota; kingdom Metazoa; phylum Chordata; class Actinopteri; order Characiformes; family Alestidae; genus Bryconaethiops; species Bryconaethiops microstoma. The sequence goes on from JBBJLS010114317.1 coordinate 7,392, forward strand.
GTTAAATGATATACAAAAGAAAACAGCACTCCTGCGCTCCACATGCTGCTTGGAGCACAAGGTACCATTAAAGTGTCCGTTTATCATAAATATTTGAACCCACACATACACACAAACACAAATACATGCATACCCGAAACTCCTGACTGTGTTCAAACGTAACCGATGATCGTATCCAGGGATTTGTAAGTGGCCTTGACTTTTGTTTGGTCTCAATCCAGATTTGCTCTCCTGAAGGAATAGTTTCAGTCAGAACCTGCAGCTCCCCACCAAGCTGCCCAATATGGTGGAAAAATGTCATCTGTGGAGAACAGGGAGAAGAAAAAGATTATAACCGTGCTGTTAACCTCAAGCAATAAACCTGCTTCAGTTTGAGCACGGTAAAATGCCGTAGCATTTCCAGGTCTATGTACTTTATCTCATGATCACAAATATTCCTCAAAATTGACAAAAAAAGTAAAAAAAAGGCCAAGAATGGGATTCTCTGAAATGCTCAACCATGCATTCCTATCACAATACAGGCCACATGTACAGATGTTTAATTAATACCTATGCAGTTAAAGCATACAGGGTCAGTTTCCTTTACAGCCATTAAGCCTACTTTCCTTTTAATGGAGAATCTCGATTCAGACTGTTATTCAGGCCAAGACTTGGCTAAAGCAGACCCAGTGATTACTTTGAGGCACTGCCAAGAAATAAATGAAAATGTACTTTTTCATGGGCCCCAATCTGGGAGAATCTTCTTGGCTGTCCTGTTTAACTGGCATGAATATGCAAATCATTGGTTTTAATGCTAAAATATTTCATTTGAGTCAAATTTACATCACTAAACTGAAAACTTTATTCACCTCTGATGATTTAAGTCTGCCACATCAGTGAAGAGCAACAAAGACGCCAGGTAAGAGGGCATGCGTTCCTTAAAAGGCCCCAGTTCTGATATTTGTGTGTGCTTATGTATCAAAAACAGTCCCATTACTTTAGGTGAACATTTTCCAACCTCTCTTTGTCCCATTTGTCCTTGTTACTTTCAGAATTCATTTACTATGAAAATTCATAGTACATATCTCTATTTAATTTGAAAAAGTAAGGAAAGCTCTTTTTTTCATTCATTGAAAATTCATTAAATGTGGATATTTGTTCTAAATAAATAAAATCAACCAAATCAATCAACAGTGATGATATGGGCACTTAAATGAAAAATGATCAAGAGCTTAAGATCGTTTAATGATTAAAATAAAGGAATACAATTAAAGTACTGAAAAGCGTCTCTTTTATTTTACTGGTGTTTGGCCATAATTCTGTTTATGTAATAAATTATTTGAATTAAGAACATCCAAATCATCACTTTTCCAGTATTTTGTTTTTTCCTCATAACACTAAACCTTGACTGACTATGTCATCATTAAAGGATTTCAGGTTCTTATTCCATTAAAGAGCCCATATCACCACTTGCTGTTGATTTGAGTCATGTGGAACAGATGTCCACATTTGAATCAAGTTCTTCTTTTTTTTTTTTCACTTTTCCGTATGTATAGTTGTTTACATTCAAAATTCCGATGCTCTCAAAGGCAGGACTGTGACCAATAGCACATAAAAGTTGAATGACATGAGCATGATTCACATTACCCTGCAGAACTCTGAAGGCAGAAAAAATGGACTTGATATTTCTGCATGAACTGCCTCTCCATTTGCAGAGCGAATGTACAGGTAGTGCCCTGAGAGGAGACAGTGGAACACATACACTTTCATTATAATTTTTGATGCATCATTATTGTGTTAATGCATATTACAAGAAAGGTATATTGGTGCTGTAACAAAAGCTTGTATATCTGAAATGATGGTGGTATACAACAGATAGTGCTACTTTTGAAAAAAAAAAAAAATTAATGAGATGACATGAGTTTTATTATAAAGATTTCGTAATGCAGCATTACATAAAGTGACCACTACCACTAAAAATTTCAGTGGTCCTCAACCTTGATCCTGGAGAGTCCCCTGCTGTACACATTTTAACAACTAATCAGTTTATTAACACCCTTTATTGTGTTGAAGTGGGTGTGTAGAAAAAACCCCACAATGTGCAGAGCAGAAGTTGTTTTTTTTATTTGTTCATGTAAAGTGGAGAGTCTGTGTACCTGCTGGATTGCCCTTGTGGTCTAATGCAGGTCCAGGATCTCTTAGACATGAGCCTCTAGTCCAGTTGTGATTTGAGTGTGTTATTTGAAGGTCACAAAGTCCATCTTCAAAGTCACACCTCTCAAAACAGGCACCTTTATATTAGATCACAAATGTATATTTCTGTCAGTAAAGTAGAGATGTAAATGACATTAACATATATTTCTATATACCCTATTCTAATCAATTGTAGTAGTAATTAAAAGTGTGTGTGTAAGTAACCACTTGATATATGTGAACACACCGCAGCGTGAATGGCACAGAATTCTTTCTCTGTATTTAACTCATTCACCAAGTGAAGCAGCGGGCAGCCAGGAATACAGCACCTGGGGAGCAGTGTGTGGGGATGGTATGTTGTTCACGGGTACCTCAGTGGTGCCACCAGTAGTACTGAGATTCAAACCCATAACCTTCTGTTCACAGGGCCAACTTCCTAACCACTGGGCCACCAGCTAGTGATCATTTTGACAATTAAGCCATGAATATACGACAAATTTATAACAGCAAAAAATTCATTTACCTCATCTGCATCTGTTTGTAGTTACAGATTTATATTTGATTTTACTGAGATCCTGCTGGTGTTGGTGTCCTCTGTTTCAGTGATGCTCACTTAAGCAAACTGAGTACTAACAGCTGCCCACCTTGTGGAGAATGTTCAGACTAAACATGAATTAACAATGACCATTAAATTGTATTCACTAAGCGGATCCATCGAGAACGTAAATTCAGATGGATTCACGTTTTTAATGTGATTGTGAGAGTCAATAGTTAATACAGATGCCGTAAGTACAGTTAATAGTTAATGCACTAATTAATACAGATGCCGTTGCATTACTTGTGTTTGAGCATGACAAACAGGTCTGAGATTTTTCCATTTTCAGTGCTATAGAACAAAATGTCAGCTACAAACTGAAAAGACAAAACACATGCAAAGCTTTCTGATCTCCATGAAAGATTCCATTTCCTTTGGTTTAGACAAGCATATTATTTTCACATTTTATTAAATATTTCATGTCAAAAGTGCAAACAAACAGGCTTGCTCTGACTGAAAATATTCCTCTTTGAACGAATTTTAACATCTAACAGCAAGACATCAAAATCACTGATGCATTCAGAAACAGACAGTGAGTCTTTATCACGACCCTGTTCAGCTCACGGCCCTGAGACAGAGCTGGAGTAAACATAATATCAGCACTGTTTCATTTTCCAAAGGATACCTTTGAGATATGGGGTACAGATGCAGCAATAAAACCACTGCTGTATGTCATCTCTAAGCCTGCCTGATGATGGCTGCTTTATGAGCACTATTCCTGTTCAGTGCCATAAACCGCTCTGGTTACATATTGTAGCTCATTTAAAAGCATGTTGCCACCATTGAGCTAAAATAGGAGCCTATTAACGCTATGAATATGTTGAGACGTGTCATGCAGAGTCTGTACAGTATTTTGGAAAACACTGCGAACATTTTTGTACACCATCAGTACTTATGATCAGACAAGCTTGTACATGCTTGTAGCTGTACACTGCAGAAACTAGTTTGCCATTACAACCTATATTTGATATTATTTGACTTTTGAATGGATTTATTAAATAAAAAATACATTTTGAATCCAAAGCAAAAATTTACCATAGAAGCAATCATTTATACCAGTTCCAAACTACCATTTGTGTCTGTAGTTTTTCACTCAACTGTGTTACTTATATGTAGCATTTATACCAAGCATTTCTGTATGTAGCATAGGATATTCAAATTGAGCTTTTGTCTTTTCTACAGATTTTTACATTTTTATTTAGACTTTATATTATATTGTTCTTGTCTCTGTGTCTCGGGGTCTTGCAGTCATTACATAAACAATTTCACCAGGATTAATAAAGTTTTCTGAATCTGATTCTGATTCAAATGTCGAAAAAAATTTACTTTGCAGCTACCCTGATGACCTGAGTGAAAACACATAGTCTGAGAAGCGCTACAGCATTGGTGTGTCAGAGCATTATCATCACATAAACATGCATCAAAAGCACATGAGCACACTATCCTTATCCCCTTGGCTCAAGGGGTTCTGTCTTACAAGCTTTTGAGCTCGGCATGTCAATCGTTTCCAGGGTTGAGTGTAATCCATAACACCAAATCTAATGAGTTCACAAGATTTGCCAGACTTAGACAGCTAATTTAGTCCCATACCTCCGATTTTGACAGGTTTAATAGGAGATGAGGTCACTCCCACAGTTTTTTATCTGGATTTTCTACCCAAATTAGGCATCTCCAATTCTACTCACTAGCTAGGACCCCCTCATCATGCAATGCACTTGCTTCCTCACATCTTTTTATGTAGCTTCATCACATCTTTTTAAACTGCTGCTAATTCAGTGTCATTAGACAATGTAATGTGCTTCAAGTAGAACAATAACCGCTCATTCTGTTACATCAGCTAACAGACTGACTGGCATCAAGCTGAGTGAGTGATGGGGATGGGGGAGTATCCTACCCACTCAGAGAGAACTTGGCCTTCCAGTCATGGATGGCTGCATTTCCACCAAGGATCAAACTTGCGTTGTCCCGATGAAAAGGCCAACAGTGGAGCCACTTGGGACCCCCCACCAACACTGTTTAATCCGGTTCACACACATAAAAGGGGACATTTGGCTGACGCTCTTATCCAGAGCAACTAACAATTATTAGTTACAGGGACAGTGTCCCTGGAGCAACTGAGGGTTAAGTGTCTTGCTCAAGGACACAATGGTAGAGAGTGGAGGATTGAACCTGCGACACTGTAGTCAGCCAGTTCACTGGCAAGTGTTTTACCCACTAGGCTACTACCACCCTGACTTTTTCTTCATTCCTCAGTTTATAAAATAAGTCATCTGCTGTATTTCCATGCTCAACGTTTTTGAATATTGTTCTAAGCTGGGTTACCACTGGGCATGCAGTATTTATTCTAGACAATAACAGTATTTCACACTGTGAAGTCAGGTGACACACAGACATACAACCACTGGAGATGCTATGGTGTGATGTACACCAGTTTGTGACAGCAATACTTGGTAATGGCAGAATAAAAACACAAAAAATCTATAGGATCTATATGTATCGAGCTATATGTAATGGTACAAAGAAGCTAAAATGTTCAAAACATACAAAGTTGAGGGAGCAAGAAAATCTTCCAAGATAATAGAGCAGAAGCAAATACACTAGAGTTCTAAATCTCTCACAAAGACTGGATAATGATTCTTTAACATCATACAATTTCATGCTGAATATTTTTGGGATCATTTGTGATCAAGTTGCTACCGCTGAATCATCTGAATCGTGGCTCTTTTTTTTACAGCCCTATTTAAAAGCAGACAGATTTGATCACAAGGCCACAGCATGTCAGAGTCAGGAAACTTTACTGGTCCTGGAAGAAATAGCTTATGTTATGACAGCAAAGACATACAGAGACACAGAGACGAGAACAATAGAAAATATAAAGTCTAAATAAACCCAATAAAAACTCAGTATGAAATATGAAATAAACTGTACTATATAAGTAAATGCTGGGTATTAATACTATTGATACTGATGGTAGGTAGGAGTACATTATTGCATGTAGATCAATAGTATACAAGTAATATTGACATAAGTATTGCACGTGGTAAGAAATTGTACATAATGAATATGTTTTAGCAGCCAATAAGAACATTGCACAATATTGCACATCGTAGCAAAATAATGCACATAGTGACACGCATAATGATAGTTTTGCTCTCATACTTACAGTTTCTCTCATCGCTACCGTCCTCACAGTCTTCACTGAAGTCACACACATAACTTTCAGACACACACTCTCCACCCAGGCACTCAAACTGACCAGGCTGGCATGGCTGACCCGACACACACACCACACACACCACAGCACATGCCAAGAGGGAGGCCCAGACACAAGCTGTCATTAGGCTTTCCAGCAGCAAACTACCAACCTCATACACTTGTACACACTCACATACAGCCGTCCATCCACCAAGTCACACACCCCACTACACCTCGAATCCTCTTGAACCCAGAATGAAATGTGTGAATTTCATGCAGACTGTCCGTACTTGACCATGTATTCATACAAAGAGAAAGCCTCTCATACAGACAGCCCACAGGCCATAAACCTTTTATGACTGTTACACAACAGATATTCAGCATGTGTGAATAAGGAAGACTAAAGTCAACTTCTTAGTCACCGGCTGTAGATAAATCCATTGTAAAATCTTCTGTATGGCCTTAAGCCTTAAAAGGCAGGTGCTCAGTAGTAATGCATTCAGTATAATCTCCTTGTTGCTTCTTATTGCTTTTTCTGTTCAATACAATGTAACAGAATGGAGGCTGCGGATAGCGAGTTGAGCCGCAAAGTGTTCGGCCTCATTAGTTCTGCCTGCTGCCCTGCACCCGCTTTACAAATGTTCGCTCAGATGTAATTTCATTTTTCATGAATCAGTGGCTAAAAGACGCCAGCCAGACACGGGGTTAACCGGGAGAGGAGTCGTGCCGGTCATAATAATATTATAACAACCTTCAGAGGAGACGAAACATCCAGTGAATATAGTGACGCCTTTCTCTGGTACTACAAAGAGTGAGACTGAAAAGAGAGAATAAGTGTTGATGATTCACTGAAGTTGTTTTTCTTCTTGTTTTCCATGTGCTGGGAACATATTTTCAAATGTTTGACAGCAGGCACCAGACAAGCACAATCCCCTGCTGCAAATGTTAAGATGGTTATAGGTTATAGAGAGATATGTCTTTGTACAAGGAATCACACTCTGCTGAAAGCATTTACACAGGGATGCAAAAAATTTGGTAAAAATAAACAAGTGAAAGGGAAGTACAGTTTGTTTTCTACTTTCTGAGAGAGTCGGAAGAATATGGGGTGAAAAATCCACAGGTGATCTATCTTAAGGAACACACTTAGGAGAGAATCAAAAGGAGATGCATGCAAACCCTCCTGTGTTAATTGATGTAGTCTTTTAAACTGCATGTCAAACATTGCTGTGGCACACTTACATTGTTTACAACTTATTTTTACAATTTATTTTTTGTCACTTGCCACTATGAAAGCATGTCAAATATTGAGTTTAGTGGTACATGATGGTTGGAAATTAATCCTGAAGCTGGGCTTGGGGTTCCAGCTCAGTAACATGAGGTACCAGTAACAGTTTACTACCTTTGTTTCTGAGTGTATCTAATTGATCTTCCCCTTATATTCAGCTACATATGCATTACATTTTGGCAACCCTGTCCGTGGCCCTAAACTTAATTTAAGCTTAACCCCAATGCTTCTAAACGTTAACTCTATTAATCCTAATCCTAACACTGTTGATAATCAATAGACAATTTGATAATAATGTGAACATCTATATTGGTAATCTATTGTAGGCCATTCAAATAAAGTGGGACCAAAAACTGAAAAATCTTAGAACTGAATGTTAAAACTGATTCTAATCAATTATTAGTCATTATTATATTCAGTGAAATTCATTTTTGGCCGTAATAAATCCCTTAAGACATTTTCAGATGTGTTCCGCCCAAAACCCCTCCAAAAAGTAATCTTTTTCCTCCAGTCGTATCTGTGCATTGAGTGAGATTTTAGCCAGGGACAGTCGCCAGCACACAAGTGGCATACAAGTATTGGCTTCAGGAATGTGGCTTGTTGTTCTAAAATGATTCGTCTTTTAGTGAGTTTTCACTGCTCTTTGAGCAAAAATGTCCCTTTATAACAGAGGAGCAGCCACAGGAAAAGAGGGCAGATCAGCTTGTAAGAATCTGTGATAGAACAACTTATAAGGGGCTATACAGGCTCCCCAGCAGTGATGAATCATTAACTGTGTATGATTAAAATTCAGAAAGCCACATGTTCAGTGTAACTACATTTGGAAACACTTATCAACATGTCAATTACTTTATATTACTGCAAGGACAGATTTATCTATCTTTTCAGACTGGGTTGAAAGGGACGTTTGGTTCCATTGGCTGCCATTATAAAAAGCTATTCCACTTCATTAAGTTTCTCACAGACAGCTCCATTTCTGAACGTATTTGTTGCATGTCAAACGACCGAGCTGCAGGGTTATTTGCCAACATGTACTTTATACTGTGACATTTTTTTTTCAATATTTATTCAAACAAATGGATTCAGGCCAGTTTCAGGCTTACAATCATTTGGTGACATAAATACAATTGTGGATTCAAAGGAAAGAATGCACACATTCATGCATGCCATACACTTGCGGATTAAAGGCTGTTCCATATATTCAAGCTTTACGTTCTTGTTAGTGCATTTTTATAACTGTTTTGAATATAGAAGAGCAGGGGGAGCTAGTATTTAGTTCAGTAATGTAATGAAAAAGACAGAGAAGCTGGCCAGATAGCTGTTAATTTGATACATTTATTCAAATTAAATCAGCAGCTTGTTAAAACCTTATTAAAATATTTTATCACAGCACACTGGGCTGTAATTGAACTGCTAAAAAACAGTCCATATGAAAGCATTCTTAAAAATCAGATTATCTGTCTCTCTGATCGAGTTCTTCCGCAGAGTTACAGTCACTTGTGTTGCAAGTGTTTGCCCTCAATGGCTGCCATGCATGACATTAGTGTAGCCATTAAAGTTCATTTAATTTAAGTTACTTTAAATTAATTTAAAGATGATTCAAACTGCAATGTGAGGATTCCCCGGTGGTGTTTCCCACTTACTACCTAAGAAAGTGTTATAATGGTAATTGAGAATATTACAGCTATGTTTAGCAGGTTATCATTAGGTAAATGCTAAACGAAGTGAGATTGGTTATGCATCATGACACGAGGAAATGTATGGTAACATTATTTTTCAGTTTGTAAGAATAAAGTGTATGAGTTTCAGAGTAAATACCGTAGTGCTATGTGATGACACATCCTCTAACTGACTCTAAAAGACAGGAGGGGCACAACTCCAGCACAGCTTAGGAGCCCCCCCCTTTATTCAAACGCATTTGATAAATCTTGCAATCAACAGATGTGTTGAGCCATGCATGTCTGAACAGGAATGTCACCTGACTGTGCTGGAGTTGTGCACCCCTGAATTAAGAGATTACCTTCACCTTTCGGGAAACTGAAAGGTAATAAATAATGCTGGGTAATGATTTAAATTTATAATCGCATGATTTTCTGTGATTATTCGCAATTAATCGCATTGTTATACGCCAAATTCCATCATTAATTCAAACGTACTGTACTGCGCACTTTTATTTTTAAAGTACCCCTATATGAACCAAAGTGCAATAACATTTGGTTTGCAAACACTTTAAACAAATAAGGAGCTTTAAACAAATACTGTCCCTTTAACACAGTTCAAATATTTCTTGTAAATCTCAACTTAAATATTAATGTAATCAAATCAGATATGAAACCGAAGCTATTTGCCACTGCAGGGCATTCACGTTTTATCTAGTATGTTATAGAAAAACAAGTTACCCTCAGAGTCCAGAGCCTGGGTGCCGGAACCATTATAGAAGGGGAGGATTTGAACCCCCCACTTTTCCTCTGCTGGACAACAGTCGAGACGTAGATTTTACATTTATTAATCTGTTTTCTTTTTTTCTGAACAGATACCAGCAGAAACATTTTCCTTTTATCAGGGAGCTGCTAAAACAGTCTGTGTTCAGTAGCAAGTGTCCCTGTTAGAGTGAGTTGAAGTGGTTGGGTACAAAAAAACAACAAACTTTCAAAATAGTAGTACTAAAAAATCATGTATTAATGCCATAATAACGCATCAGCTTGCCCAGCCCTACTAATAAATAACTAAGAAAATGTTCAGTTTCTGTTCATGTGTTGTTGTTTTACCTTTCCCTCTACAGTTTTAGCCAATTACACACTGAAAACGAACGCTTGGACAAAAGCATAAAAGATTTAACATTTGTGACCATGCCTTAAATAAAGACACAACAAATAACAGCTTTGCATTTTGTTTGCAATTCCACCAAACACTTTTTCTTACTGTTATTTACCTAAGATACTTAGTTCAGTAGTGATATCTCACTTTTATTCAAAATGCAAACATACCTGAAAACGGCAGCACACATCTACCCACACACCCACACCCACCAACACCCTCCCCACACACAAAACACACTTATACAGTAACTGAACAGCCTCAGCCTTAGCATTAGAGCTAGACCTCAGGTAAGCCCACCCTATGTGAGAACGTTACAGACATAGACGCAGTGAGAGTGCGAGAAGAGGAAGAGGAAGAGGAGTAAAAGGTAAATGAGGACAAAAACAAAGAAAGGTACCAGGCAATAGACCTAGAAATATTTCCAACAATGGATCATGAGGCTTTGCAGAGTTTAATTTGGAAATTGGGGTGGTAAGATTACCTCACACAATGAGCCCAAATGTGTGAAAGAAGTGAGAGTGCAATCATTAAAAAACTGTAAAACAGTTTAAAGGGCCCCTATTAGACAGTGCACATAAAATATTCACTGAAAAAAGCAAGTCTTGCATATTTTGACCCTGAGATAAGCACAGAGGCTACAGGAGGCTTAAATTCTCACAAATGCAAATCTCTTTACTCCCCACCCCCAAAACATCTCTCTCTTTCTCTCTGTCTCTCTGTCTCTCTGTCTCTCTCTCTCTCTCTCTCTCTGTCTCTGTCTCTGTCTGTCTGTCTGTCTCTCTCTCTGTCTCTTTCTCTTTCTCTCTATCTCTCTGTCTCTCTCTCCCCCTCTTGCTCCCTCTATCTCTCTCTCCCCCTCTCTCTCCCTCCCTCTCTCTCTCTCCCTCTCTCTCTCACTCTTTCTCTCCCTCTCTCTCCCTCCCCCTCTCTCTATCTCTCTCTCTCTCCCCCCACTTTGTCTCTCTCTGTCTCTCTCTCTCT
>JBBJLS010114371.1:0-18433 GCA_037577275.1 Bryconaethiops microstoma
ATATAATATGAATAGGGGCTTTTTAACAGCAGTGTTCCCTTTAACAGCATTATTCCCTGTAAATCTCAACTTAAACATTATTGTAATACAATCAAATATAAAACCAAAGTTATTTGGCACTGCAGGGCATTCACGTTTTATCTAGCTTGTTATTGAAAAACAAGATACCCTCAGAGTCCAGAACATTATAGCAGCTGCAAAGACGGACCAACTCCATATGAAAGTCTATGTATCTGAAAGCAGTGTTATTAAAGTCACATTTGGTGTAATGGTCAAACATCTTATATGGACAAAAGTAATGGGAGCGCTGTACGTGTCGGCTGGTTTTCGCGGGGGTCAGGCGTCCTATTACTTTTGTCCATATTAAATAGCTCAATGCTCGCATTCCTTCGGTGAAAGCACAGAATTTTCCAAATAAAAGGATTTTTAAAAAACAGCATTAACGCGGCGATAAAATAATTGTCAGCGCTAAGTAAATATTGCGTTAATGCGATAATAGGCGCGTTAACTTTCCCAGCCCCAATATTTATATATATATATATATATTGTACCTCTGTGACTGCTTGACCAGTGCTTCTGGATCATTGTGGGTGTGGCTGGGCCTCACAGTGTTGGATGCATGACATTTGCTATCGTTTTGTCTATTGATATTGATACACCATTTCATCTGAGCTGTCTTTTCTTCTGACTGGGTTTCTTTAGTTCTGTATTGTTTGGTTTAGCTTGTCTTGGTCATATTGCTTTGTTTATATGGATTTGGCTTTAGTTTTATTATTATTGTTTTTTATTTATATGTGTTTGTGCTTGGTGCTATATTTTAACTTGTTGGTTTGGGAGTATTGTCCTTGCTCTTTTTTTATGTTGTTTGCATACTAACAATAAATATTACAGTCTATTATTACTAATGATGAGCCTTTTTGGTTCTGATTCGGATCTGATGTTGCTATTTATCCATATTGTTCAGTTTGTTTAATTGCAGCAATTATTTTTAGGTTGTTATTGTGGTCATTTCATTATGAGCTGACCAATGTCCTTCTGCACTTGGATGGGGATAATTTGTACTGCTTTTGTTTTGTCTGTCTGCTGCTGGACAAATAAACCAGGTTTCTGGAGTTGCCTGGTACTTTTAACATGAACTTATTACATCGTTCTTTCTTTCTGTCTAAGCAGCCACTGGATCTCCTTGGGGAGGCAAGTCACCAGGTGATTGGATTCTATCCTCACATGTGTCCTCTTGATCATTTTCCTTGTGTGTGTGCAATTTGTGGTGGTGTGACCTTGGAGTACACTTCGTGTTAGCTTACCTTTCTGAGGTAACCTATACCTGTGGCATGTACTGTTGTCTTATTTGACATTTATTTATGCAGTGGATAGGACTGTAAATTTGTGAATCTGCCTTATGGGAAGTTTTTAAAACAGAAGCAATGTAATAACTTCTGATAACACTACAAGACACAATGTACTTAATGTGCTTAACACTACCTTAATTTACCCCGTAAATAAACCAAAACCCTTCATTTGATTTACGTGGCCGTTAATTTGTGAAACCGACGCCTTAATTTTACATTAAAATTAGATTTAAGGCATGAGTGTGAAACCCCTTAATCTTAAACTGAAGGTGTTAATTCAGGAGGTTCTGTTATTTAAGGGGCGAATGTAAAAAAGTAAGTGGAAAATTCAGTAGTTTTACCCCTTCATCAGCCTTAATCTGTGAACTTTTCCCCTTAATTTTCCTTAATTTTCTGTATGGGAAATTAAGGTCAAAATCAAGGTAATTTTAAGGGGTAAAATTAAGGAGTTTGGTTTCGTAGTGTAATTGGTTTTAATACACAAAGAATCATGCAGTTGATGTCTTTGTAATGTTTACGACCCTGCGTGTCCTTGTCTTACAGTGGTGTACCTATTCCGAAACCTGGCTTAATATTCTCTGGGTGAAATTCCCAGAGTGGCATAGTCTGACTACCTGAGTTCTTTACTCTGCCCTTGCCATACTGCTGACACTAGAAAGGGGAAGGCTAGCATGTACTTATGAGACACGATAAGGTAGAACGTGAAGCTGCTGTTCACAAAAAAGGGACATAATATTGTCACAAGTGGCCCGTGTCCGGACATAGGGAGAGAGGCACAGGCGCAGACTTCCAGTGTGAACGAACTTTATTAACTTAACCAAAAGAGAACAGAAAAAGGGCATGAGGGCCCGCCACGAATACAAAAGCTGGATGGCTCAGAGACACAGACTGGAAAAACGTGAGGGTAAGAACCACGACCAAAACAGGGGTTGGGATAACTTAAATGCGGGGGAAAACGAAACCAAGGACCAATGAACGAGTACACATAATTAGTGCCTAATTTCTGTCCAGCTGGAAGTCCTTTTCCCAGAGCCAGACAGAAATTAGGTCACGCCCACTAGAGGCGCTGAGGAGAAGTCAGAAGGTGTTCTCTAGCGGTCGCAGGCCGGAATCGTGACAGATATGGACAATTGTATTGGGGCACCTGACCTGCACATCAACAGGGACTTTAATAAAATTGCATTAAAATACATAGACTTTAATATGGAATTATTCCACCCTTTACAGCTATAACAGCTTCCACTCCTCATGGAAGGTTTTCTGTTTGTGCCCATTCATTCCGTACAGCATTTATGAGGTCAGACAAGAAGGCCTGGCTCACAATCTCTGTTCCAGTTCATCCCAAAGGTGTTGGATGGAGTTGAGGTCAGGGATATGTGTGGCTAGTCAAGTTCTTCCACACTGAACTCATCCAGCCATGTCTTTATGGAGCTTGCTCTGTGCACTGGGACACAGTCATGCAGGAGTAGAAAAGGTTCTTTCCCGAACTCTGTCCACAAAGTTGGAATCATGGCATTGTCCAGAATGTCTTGCAGAATGATCTGCTGAGGCGTTAAGATTAACTTCACTGGAAGTAAGAAGTAAGTATTTTTTCCCCAATACTTTTGTCCATATAATGTATCAGTAAGTGAAAGCTTTAACTTGTAAAGGTACTGGATGTAGTCCTAAACTATTGGTAACTACTGCCACTGTACGCAAATGCATACCTAATTCATACCGAATAACTTCATACTGCATGCCCCGCCCTGCCCCTTTGACTTCACGGCCCGAGACACAGACCTCTGCACGCAAGACTTCACAATGCTTTACAAGGCAGTTAGCAGCTAATATTAGCCGCCACCCCCCCCTCCCCCCTCCCCATGCCATGGCCAAGGGACAGACCTCTACGTGCATCCCCACCCACCTCCCCCCGCCCACAACCATAGCCGAGCCATGGAGAACATTTAAAATTTTGATGCATACCAATTGATTCATATAGGTACTAATTAGAGTACTACAGCAAAAAAATGATGTCAACCCCTGCTTATACATGTATTGGTTCCTAATGCTGCTTTTTATCACCAAGGTTTGATCTGTGTGATTGTTTTGAATGAAATGCGAGCTTGCCTGCTCTTGCATTCTGTTTCCTTGTGAGCTTGGACTGATTACACGCCACACGATTAATGTAATATATTAATAAAGTGCATGTGAAAATTCTGAACTAATGCTGATTGTACAATTAGCATAATAATTGGTTCCTATCAGTGTCACACAACTGTTAACTCTCATGCAAACCTACTTATTTAGGCGTTGTTAGTAGCTGATCCAAGGGCTAGATTGTTACACTGCTCCGTGATTGCTTTCGCCCCACATTACCATTCGCTCCAATGTGTAATTTGTTTACACTATCAAAATGAATTCAAGTGTAACTCCGGACTATTAACAAATAACCGCGGTGCATCATCACAGCCCACCAGGCTCATTGCGCAGGGGAGGGAAAGGAGTCTAGCCTGAAAAAGTCATATTTCCTATTAATCTGCCGCACAATTAGAGCAATAACAATTTGCTTCTCCCAGATGCTTTAGTTGCTCAGTGGATTGTGCTGGGACATCATGCATTCACTCCAGCACGCGTCTCCTTAATGATGTCGTCACTGATGGTGAGATAACTGTCTTGAAATATCTGCAGAGAGCGCCATGCCCTGCATTATGGGGGAGATTAGTCTTCGCTTACATAAGATGTCAAATACACATTACGTAGATGTTTAGGACACACTGAGTAATAACAGTGCAAGTGATGTCTGTCATTCAGAATAATGACCATGTGTGGCAAAGCAATGATGTAACTTTATGTATTTATTTACATATTATGCTATACTTAACATGTTATTTAGCTTTAAACTGGCTTGTTATTGTCTGTCTTCCCTGCACAGTGAGAACGATGCATTACGGACAGCTTATTATAGAAAAAACAAGGATTCAATCCAAATTTTGAACAGTTTATTATTTAATAAAAGTAATTATATTTTGTATTATTTCTTATTATTTCCTAATGATGGCTATACTTGTTTAACCACTGCCATTCGTTGGGGTTTTACTCGAACTCATTTCTTGGGTCAGATTTAGACTTGATGATGTGGTTTGAGTAGGGATGGGACAAAAAGTTTTTGGGCTTTATTCAGCCTCAGATCAAAATTCATTCAAGCATTTTCTGTAATTGCTTAACCCTCACTAGGCTCGCGGGTACCCAGAGCTGGGACTCACGCTGGGCGGGGCGCCAGCCCACCGCACGGCACACATACACACACTCATCATTCTCTCACATGCTTACACCTACGAACAATTTAGAATCCCCAATTCACCTAATGTGCATGTCTTTGAACAGTGAGAGAAACCTGGAGACCCTGGAGGAAACCCACACCACCACCACCAGGAGAACATGTAAACCACACACACACACACACACACACACACACACACCCAGGACCTGGATTCAAACGCCTAACCCTCGAGGTGTAAGGCAACAGCGCTACCCACTGTGCCACCACTGGGCCCTTATTTAAAAAACGACTCCCAGTTTATGTTAAACTGTTGATCGTTTCTCATAATATCTGACTAACATAATCTTTCTATAATGGACATATTTTTAGAGGCCCAGTCGCAACCAAAGCTTCCTCATTACTGTAAAGTCCATTATACACTGATTTCTTCCTACTGTGATGCTACAGGCAAAAAAATAAATATGCTTTGTGGCTTAATTAGACATAAATGTGAATACTGTTCATTAGCAGCAAAAATCCTGATTAAGTGACTTCTTAAATTCTGTGCCATCAATTCCATCTGATGAAACTCTCCTCAGCTGGTGGCTGTCAATGTCTTGGATAGATTAAATGCTGGAAAACCACCGAGCTGTACGCGGGAAAAAAAGAGAGATCAGATTCAGTCTTTATCGCTTGTCAATTTTTATGTCACAATGAGGTTTTCAGTGTATTGATTGTTGAATAAGTTGCCTTAGTAGATAATATGTCTATGGCAAGAGGTTACCATGGATTTTTTTTTTTTGAGACGTTGAGAGCTCACTTCCCAAACTGAGCAGTTCGAGACTGTAATATGAAGCGTGAAAGAGCGATTCGGCTACAGGAATCAAATACTCCCTCTCATTTTGGGTGGCGACACTTTCATTGCGAATCTTTATGGGTTTATAAAAACCCATGAGGTGCAGTATCATCCTCAATATACAGTCGTGGACAAAAGGACAATGGCAATATGCATTGGCTTTCAAGAAGAGGGACCAAGATACTGAGGTAACATTGTAGATTATATCACAGATGGTCATATTAAATTGACCTCCACAATACAGGTGGTGGAATGGTGAGGTCTTGGATTCAGTAAGTTTACTACATTATTTCAGAAGTGAGAGTTACCAAAAATGTTACGTCTGAGATACACTCTTGAAAAATAAAGTCTCCTGAATGCACTATGTAACCAAAGCCTTAATTTTACCCCTTAAAATTACCCTAATTTTCCTGTATAGGGAAATTAAGGGAAAATGTGCACAGATTAAGGCTGATTAACAGGTAAAACTAAGGAATTTTCCCCTTGCTTTTTCAAATTTGCCCCTTAAATAATAGAACACCCTGAATTAACACCTTTAATTTAAGATTAAGGTGTTTCACACTCATGCCTTAAATTTAATTTTAAGGTAAAATTAAAAGCTCTGTTTCACAAATTAATACCCACTTAATTCACTCTCTGGTGTATTTTCAGGGGTAAATTAAGGTAGGGTTTAAACACATTGTGTACATTGTGTTTGGTAATGACAATTGTAGACTTTTTGTTGTAGGAAAAGCTTTTAAATGGAACCTATGTAATCAAAGGTTCTTCAGTTTCACAAAGCTCTTTGATGGCATCACGCCACGAAGCCCTGTTTAGAACCTGTTTTGGCGTGTAGGCTGTGTTCTGTTTCTCTGTGCTTATTTTACTGCACTTCAACATGGCTGCTTCTCAGTTATTTGCAGAATGACAGACTAATTAACCTCTAAAGTCGGCATTTTGTGGGTATTTTGCATGGCTGTAGTCTAGGTTTCTTAACTCGTAATTGGTTTTCAGGCACACTATGCAATCCGCATAGCCACTATAATTTCTTTGTAAAAAATATCTTTACTTACGAAGTCTAAAACTAGTCAGCTTTTTAAATATAAATGGCCAGATTTGTACTTCCATCTTATATAATGATGTTTCTTATTAGCCCAGAGCCTCCTGAAAATGCCAAAGCATAGTATATGTTGGTGTCTTATGTATATACGTTGCAATTGTAATTCTAAGTATAACTGACCAAAATCTGCATAATTCCTCTGGTGTTTTGACACTAATTATCAAATACATTGTACAAAGAATTTTATATAGCTAATGGCTACAGGGCTGTAATATTCAGTGGTACTGTGATGTGATAATTTAGAGTACATGTTGTCACATGCTTTGATACGTTTCAAATTATTGGGCATATCAGAGCAGTGTTGAAACCATTATTTAGTTGGAGAAAGGTAGCGTCCGGTGTTGATGAAATGATTAAATCTATCAACTCAGTTTTGTCCTTCATTTTACAAATTTTTGCCAATAATTGCATTGACATAATGTGAAAATGATTCACACATTCGAGTCAAGGGCATTTAATGCATCGCCTCACGGTGTATGACATGCATCAGCTATTACTTAACACTGCAGGACATTTAATATTCAGGAAGAATTATGTATACATTTTTCCCCCCTTCATATTTTGCCAAGGTTTTTTATATTAGCCTTCTTGCAGAGCCCGCAGGAATCATGCTGGGCTGCAGCTGTCACTAAAGGTCTAGAGGTTAACCAGGTACAAGACAGGAGGTAGATTTCCTGGCATATGCTAAATATGCTAAGTATATAAAGCATCTGGTTGTACTTCCTTTGGGACTAAACTTTGACTCAAGACATGTGGCCTCAAAGTGTTTTGGCAAGAATGGTGTTTTTCTCTTTCTCTTTCTCCCCCCCACCCCCTCGCAAATCGGGAAAGCCTGTGATTGCTCAATTTGCCGAGTGCACTCTTTCCTCTCCTCTAATTAAACTAGTAACACAGCACTTTTGCCAAAAGAACCATTTAGATATGAGCTCCCTTGGGTTTGCCCATGTTTCTATGCCCCTAAAGCACCAGCTTAAAAAAGCTCCCTTTTTATAACAGTAATTCCTGTCAATCATGATAGTCTCCAGCTTTGCAGCACATCTAATTAGAAGTGCCTGACATTTCTCTGCTTTATAAAACCAGAATCTTCTTTTAACCAGAGAATGGAAGTGGTCCAGAACTGTCATCCCATGTGTCTCATGATTTTAAGAAAGACATCTGAAAACATTTCCTTAGACAGGTGTGGTAACCTGGGGTAAAAGGTCCCAACAGTTTATTTTGATCAACCACCAAGTTTGTTTTGCCCCTTTGGATGTCTTGGACACAAGGCAATAGAGAGAAAACACCCTCAGACAAAGGCTAGATTTCAATACAACTTTACTGAATGTTTTAAGGTTCTTATTCCTAGTACACATACGGTCCCTCCCTGGTCTGCACCCCCACCCAGCTCACCCGTTCAACACAGCAATGCTTCTCACACACAATACCTCACACTAGAAACCACAACAAACAATATTCAATATTCACTGCATTCACCTCTAGCAAAGAGCACAGCACACAGATATGTTTTTTTCAGAGGGAAAGGGCAACACACCAGACGAACATGGACACACACGAGAACAGAACCACATTCAATAAACTTGTAACAGAAAAAAAATAAAAGAAAAATAAAAAACAAACTTAAATGGTTCCCAAGCCTCCATGACCACCACGAGGCCCTTTCTACCAAAATAAAGAAAAAGCAAAATTCAAACCCCATGGCAGCACCCCATTTCCCCAGACTAATACACTTTTCCTCCACCGACTCGATCACATCCATCCACCAAGGACTCCTCACTGCACTTCGAAAGTGACGTCCGTCCAACCCACCAGTCACGTCGATCACTGGACCCTGTCCCTGGCGTCATCCTCCCATCCAGCACGGCTCGAGCTTCTTCAAAACGCAATTGCATGAAGATCTTTGCCTACTCTCTTCCCCCTTCAGCCCGGAGTGGCCCACACCCACACTCGGTAAGCTAGTCACTTCCCTTTAGGCTGGCTGGGGATCCCGGGAGGTCTCTGTGCCGGCTCGCTCGCTCCTCCGTGCTATCAGGCTACTCCGGTCCCTTTGTTTGTGTTGTTCCCCCTCACTCTGCCCTGGTAATCCTTCTCCACTCGGCAACGGGGCTCCTGCAAGAAAGAACAAAGGGACACCACCCATACTGTGACCCAACTTGCCTTCACCACGGTCTCCAGTCCTAAGACTCGGACTCTGGTACTCTAGTCCACTCTCACGACCCCACTGTGGCGAGGCTGCTGCTTTCTGGCCGCTTGAGAAAGTCCTTCGGCCAAACTTTCCCCAGAATCGTCCAGGAATCCATGCACCCCGAAGCATGGCCGCTGCCATGCTGATAAAGGCTCCAAGCCCCGTCCTCCAGCTCGTTACTGCTGGCTCTGGCCAATCGATCGTCACCAGACATGGCAAACATGGACCCAGTTCTCCCTGGTGCTGCTTGACCAAAAGTAATTGAAAAAACGGAAAAAAAAACCAGAAACAAACACACACACACACACATAGAAAACACCGGGAAAAAAAGGCACTCCTAGCGCCTAGGAGTCATGACACAGGTCTTGGGAAAGGGTGGAATGCCACATGTTGGATACAGCTATTTGTGTACACATATGTGCAATTCATGTGATAGTGGGATATTTTAATAACTTTTTTAATAATAGCTGTTTTAAGGGTTGAAAAGGGATGCACCATTTCAATGCCACTGGTGTTACGTACCCAGGCCAGCACTCAGGCCTGTGATCTTTTAGTCTTTGCACGGATGGATGGCAGGCTGGACATGACAGTGTGCGTATGTGTGGTCCATGACCATAAATGCTGGCTTGTGTGTGTGTGAGTGTTTGCAAGTGGGCTAGCCCCAGGCCCAGGCGTTGTAGGGCAGAGGGACCTGATCCACGTCGTCTGCTTCTGGAACACAATCAGCGGGTTAAGCATCTGCCAGCAGATGATGCATGGGTCCCGCATGCCACATCGCTCATGTTGTCATCCTCCGAGGTACGCAAAGGCCAGACGCAACACTATAGTCCAAATCAACTCGACAATAACCCCCTCCCCATCTCCACTCACAACTAAATATAGGCAGCTGGAGCAGGTGCCCCCCCGTCACCTCGCACAGCCCCAGGACTGCCTGTTCATCAAACAGAGACATCAGGCTTTCTGCATAAGCTTCGACAAGGATCTAGGTGAAGTTCTGGGTTGGGACCATCATGATAAGATAAGCTAAACGCCCACCGGTCAGTGTTGGGCTTAAGGAACGAAGATATAGATGATAATCAAACTAATTCATATCCCGTTGTGAACTGTTAGAGGCGTGCATTGATATGGGCCATGTCTGATTAGGAAGAATGTGGGCCAAGGAGATATAAGATCTTTTTTGTATCACCCACTGAGCACTGAATTAGCTCATACAAAAACAATAACTGCTCACTTTTTTGCTTTCTTTAGATTACAAAGTGTTATGCAAATGAACTAATGTGAGGAGTCTTTGTCTGGGCTCCTTAATGAAGAACTCACTTTAGAAATTCTATTATAAAACATAATGATAATAATAATTGAAAAAATATATATATACATACACAAGCTTCAGAATTTCACAGGGACACTAAGAGTCATTGTTATTGTTATAGAGGAGTGTTTTTTTTTTCTTTTCTTTTTTTCTTGACATACTAGTTTCAAGTGCTTTGTCAGTAAGATTCCTAACACAACCTAAGTCTTATCTTTATACCATGATTCAACTGCAAGTCATTCTGGATGCCAGACACGTATACTAATATAAAATAAAATATGACAGATTTTTAAAAAGGCACCAAAATTCTGAATTACAATTAGAAGCTATTGATGTTTATTTTACAAACTCAGCAGCCGTTCCCTGTATTGTTTGCTGACTCAGTCAAAATCAATGAACCTAGACACCCTTGTTTAAGAAACAATGCAAGTTTTGTTTTCCCTACCGAAAGTTTCAGCCAGCAGTGTCTTCTACGGCAATGCTGGAACTTTTATAAAGCACCTTACCCAAGGAAACAATGTCAGTAGGAAGAGCAGTAAGGCAGTAATTCTCTTTGATTTTTCACGGACCTGCCTCGAGTGCTGGTGGCCTGTCTAGATTTGTTTCTTTGTGATTTGTACTGTTATATTTGCCAAAAGTCTTGCACTCTGACTGCGGTGCTTTTCTTACTTTCAAAAAGTCATAAAGTGTACAGTGACATGTAAGATGTAAGTCTGCTAGTAACAATGGATGTTTAGTGTAATGGACTTTATATAAAATAGTATAGTATATTATATACACACACAGACACTGTGTTTAGAAATGGTGACACAATGGATTTAATACTCGCTCTCCATTGTGTAATACTTGCTCTAACATTTCTAATTGTGTGCTGTGTTTTTGGCTGCAATTATACACAAAAGTAGGATTCGAGACACTTTCAAAATAGTCAATTTTCTGCTTTCAATATTTAATATTCTTGTGACATAAAAATAAAATGATCATAGACTCTACACTTACCTTCTACACTTTATACCCATTTTTTTTTCACACATCACTGAATGTAACAAGTGCAGATTTCCAACTGGTTGAGACTTGTCAGATCTGCCAGTGCTTCTCAAACAGCACTAAAAACCAAGGATCACTCTATTATTGCAGACCTGGCTCAATATTTAGACAGGTCTCTGACACGAGCAGAACGGGTCCATACCGAAGCTTCTTGTCTGAGAACGTTTATGTACAGTGCTGCTGACAGTGAACAGATCGCCTCAGCAAGCAAGCAAACAATAAATGAATAAATAAACAAATATTAATATACTTCTAAAAAAAAAAAACATGTTAACATAGGTCTAAATAACTCAGCATTTATGAGGATGTTGGTAAATGATCTTAAGTTGATTCTTGTTATACAGTCATGAGCCTTTCCTTTAAATTGTGCTGTGCCTGAAAATAAATCACCAAACAAAAAATGATAATGTACACTTGATGTTATGCACATAACCTCGTTGTTCACACTCTCAATTTTTGTTCCCGTGGATTATCTTAACATGTTCTGAGCTTTGGAGAAATAAACATACTTGTATTTTGCATCTCCACTAAAAGGCTAGCTTTTTTCATCCCACTAATTTGCCTAAAGGAAGATGTCTACTGAAGAAAAGAAGATGAAAGAGGGAGGTGCACAGACCCTTTCAGATGCTGGTCCTTAATTTCTTTATGGTCAATCAAAGCTCCTTTATATCTTCTCATTTGGGGCTGAGTAAATACGCATTAATCAAAACCACTGGAGTATTTTGTTAATTAGTCATGATAATGAAGCCACACACAAAATGTGTTCAGGCACACAAAGTGGGGGTGAGATTTCGCACAAGCATTATGTTCACTTACATAAACATGATAAAGGAGAAGAGTTTGCTTTGTAGTCCCTCAGCACATTGATGTCAAAATCATTTACTAAATAATAATTACTAAACTGAAGATGTTGTCTGAAAAGTAAAATCTTTTTTAGGAAATGTTGGGGGGCGAATTGAGTTTCCTCTCCTCCTCTTTCTTCTTCTTCCCCCACCTTCTATTTCTCATTCTTCTCATTCTTTTCCTTTTTCTTCTTCATCTTCTGCTTCTTCTTCTTCTTCTTCTTCTTCTTCTTCTGCTTCTCATTCTTCTTCTTCTTTATCTTTTTCTTCATCATCATCTTCTTTGTCTTCTTCTCCTCCTCTTTCTTCTCATTCTTTTTCTTCTCCTTCTTCTCCTTCTGCTCCCTATTCTCTTCTTCTTCTTCTTCTTCTTCTTCTTCTTCTTCTTCTTCTTCTTCTTCTTCTTCTTCTTCATCTCCTTCTTCATCATCTCCTTCTTCTTCTTCTGCTTCTTCTTCAGAGTCATACAATTACCATTTTAAATGACTTGTACCCATAAAACATTTTGTTTGATTACTGTGTCATCTTCACAAAGCAAGTAATGCAGAGCGATTCTGACTTATACGTTTTGAAGGTCACTTTGGAGGACACATCACTTAGATAATTCTGAATTACTGTTATTCTTCAGTCTGTTTGAAGGACAAAATGAAAACAATATACCATGCCTGAAACAATAACTTAATTCAGAACAATCATAAATCATAATGTGTACTTATTTTATGCACGTAACTTCACTAAGCACTCTCAACTCAACTCACATTCTGATCTCCAAGCTTTTGGAGAAATAAACATACTTATATTTCTTCTTCTTCCTCTTCTCCTTCTCCTTCTCCTTCTCCTTCTCCTTCTCCTTCTTCTTCTGAGCTGGAGTTGGGAAATTAACATTATAGATGACTTATACCCAGAAAACATTTTGTTTGATTACTGTGTCATCTGTACAAGGCAAATAACCATCCTGCCCTATAAGTCCTGAAGGACACTTTGGAAGACGCATTGCTTAGTTAAATCTGAATGACTATTATTCTTTAGTCTAAGGACACAGAAAGCTCCAATCCATGTCCAAAAAGCTCAGTCCTTTGCTGTAACTTTTTGACATACCTGTCGAGGGTAAGTGATGTGAAAGTGTGCGCCACTGTCCAGCTTGATTGGAGGGCAGAGGTCAAAGTGGCAAATGTGTCTATTAATCGACAATGACAGCTCACCTCCATCCGTCCTCGGAGCACAGCGGATTCCACTCTGGGTCTGCATACAGGCAGAGGCAGTGAGCGTCCAAGCCCGCTGATTGGAATGCAAAAGGAGGCCGAGGCAGGGGGTTGATTTATGTGACAGTACGACAGCAGCCTGTGCCGTTTCTCCGCGAACTGTCATCTCCGATGTCCCCGAAGCTAAGGGGCCCTCCTCCCCTCCATGTTGTCGCAGGCGGTCTAGATTAGTAGCTTAAAGTCTTAACTGTTGCATCTCTTCACTGTGGTGCGAATCCCCAATAGAGGAGTATAAAGGGAAGAGAGTGGGGATGGAAAAAAAAAATTATAGGCAAGATGACAAGTCGGAGCATTAGCTCGCACTGACAGCACCATATGCCTCGGAGATATGGGTAGGGGGGGCTTGCCATGGAATTCAGTTCCTTGAGGGAGCCTGGTGCCAAATAGGTGGCCTGACAGTTTTGATACCTAGCGAGAAAGTCACACCCTGTTTTCTGTCACTCGCAAAAGCAAGACCCAGAAGATTTTGCATGGCAGCGACTAGTGGTGAGTCTGTATCGTCTACAAACAGCGCAAAGTCACTTCCCTGTTCTCCTTCACCTGGCTGCATGAGTGTGTTCTGGCATGAGGTGTTCCATAACTGCTCATGTGCTTCTGAGATGTACAACAGAAGGAAGACACAGCGAGCACTGTATCAAGATGTGAATGGCACGGTGCACTACCAGCGTAAATCATGCTTCCATTCATTATCAGCTTTCTCAACTGTTACAGACCATTTGGATTACAAATTAGTTCTAGCCATCAAGATTAAAGCTTTCTAATATAACTTGTCAGAAAAATGTAACAGAATTCCAACTTTTTTAGTAGCTCTATTGGCTCCCTCAATGACTGTAAATGGGCTTATACAATTGACACAATGACCCTGCTGAATACGTTAATTTATAATAGTCATAATTAAAACTCACCAGTGACCAGTGACAAATGGAATGAAGGGTGGTTGGCCATGAATGTATGGTAGGCGGAAAATAACCGAAAGCACAAGGTAGGTTTCTCTAATGGAGCCCAATTACTAACAGTGGGGGCATCCCTTTTGATGTCCAGTTAAGAGAACTATTAAGTATGCCCTTTGATATCAGCAGGGGCATATTCAAATTCACTTCTGAAGTCACAAAAATTGGTGGACTAAGGAAGTAATTCTGTTACTCAAATGTCATTCCTGGAGAATTCTCTGCAATCAGTTAGATTGGACTCTAATCAAAGACTCCAAACAACAAAGGTGGACCTTCGGTTAAGTTTTGATGGCAGTTACTCATCCAAAGAGGAGTATAAAATTTGAACCTGAAAGTATTTTCAGCATTTTTTAAAGCCCCTTTGCCGAGCAAGCTCATTCTTCACATCACAGCTCTTGCCCAAAATGAGAGGAACTGGTCTTATATCTACAGTCCAGCAGCAAAGCACACACAAATGAAAAGCACCTGGCAGAGTACCAGTCCACTTTTTTCCAAGAAGCACCACAGTAATGTGGGTTTAATTATTAATTGCCAATAAGACTCTGACACATAGTGATTGATCTGCAAAATGAACGTGCTCCTTGCAAAAGCTGGCCGTATTATTCATTCAGTTTAAATACATTAATTATGACAGGCGCTGAGCCAGTGCTGCATTGCAGCTATTGGAAGGCAAAGAGAGTCCATCTCTGGTAAAGGCTCCCCATGATCTTCATAAAAATCAGGCCTTGTTTTACTGTGACGTCTTTTTTTCATGAAGCATGAACTGCATAGCAGAAGGGCCACAGAGGCATCTGCTGAACGGTGTAAACAAAACTGCAGCAGTTTTTCTGTGCACAATGAAAGCATCCATAATTTAGTGGGGATATAAGAAGGACAAAAAAAAGCATTTTAATGTAATGGAATGTGCTGTGGCTCAAGACATTGGGTCAAGAGATACCAGAGAAGGGCCTTTTCAGTAGAATATAGGGGAAAGTACTTAGAAATTCAAGGACAGCACGCAGCACATCACGTCCACTGACATTCAGGAATGGTAATGACATACTGCAAGTCCCTGAAATCCAAAGGTCAATGGCATTTAATCAGATCTAAACCCAAATATTACATATGATGTATAAGTTATGAGTTCTACTGAAATAAGACGGGCCACTTTGAAATAGGATGAATCCAGGATACTACATCCTCACGAACCCAAATGAATCATTTCATTTTTACTCTGTGATGCAGGGATATCAGTAAACAGAAAAATTAAAGGTCCCGCAACATTTCTTTGCATGTAAGGACTTTCAATGCCCCCTCGTGTCTCCAGCCATGATTTTTTGTTCTTGTTTTCGTTCCTGTCTCCATCATTGCCCTGCCTACCCTTTAGTCTGAACACCAATGCCTGGTTTGTTTCCGCTCTCTTCTCGTGTGTTTATAGTTTTCTCTTTCCTTTGAAAAATACAAATTCGTTCCGACTTTGTCTGGTCTTGCATCAGACCAGACCAGACCTTGTTTGGGCTTCATGCTTTGTAGGATGTCTGTCCTCTTGTGGTTTCCCAGTGTTTATTTTTCCCTTTTGCACAACTCTAAACTCACTCCTGCATCCTTCCTAAATGCTTATATTTTGAGAGTAGTCCTTGTATTACCGTGGCGCATCGTCATCTCATTAAAAAAAATTTATTGCATTTTACATACTAAATTGATCCCGGAGAAAATTATTTGAGTCCTCTGCATTTAACCCATTCACCTGAGTGAAGCAAAGGTGCCCAAGGAGCAGTGTGTGTGGGGACAGTACCTTGGTCAAAGTTACCTCATTGGTGCTACTGGCAGTCCTGGGATTCGAACCCATGACCTTCTAATTTTGACCAGGCCACCAGCTGCACCATATAAGTCAATATAAATATAAATCAATATAAATCAGTAATTTGTAGAAGTGCATGTTAGTCTGACTTAATCACTCTATCACTATTGTATCAGATATGCCCACTTTATAGGTACACCTAAGACTATCTGTTGATCTTTTCAGCCACCCTTGACTACCCAGGTAATGTGTCTGAGTAGCAAGAGGCTTAAGCAAAAGTCTCCTCTCCATCTGATCTCAATACTTCTAGGAGAAATTAAGATTTGTCTTTATCTTTCTATCTTGTAGAATGAGCATAGGCACATCCTGTATTTCTTTGTTATGGTCATTGTGTTTATTATAGTATATTTAACAGTATTTGTCAGTACAAATGATCCAGTCCACTGCCACTACAGTCTGTCCAGAGAGACCCATTCCTTTCAGTGGTCCATGGGTAGGCCATTTCAATTCTAATACCTGTGATCTCCACTACCGTTGATCAGACTCATTACTTTAAATGACCCACAATATTTTTTTTTCTTATTGCTATATAGGCATTTTAATCAGTACAATAGTTGGAATCTGGGATTGTTTTAGAAGGTGAAGCAACACTGCAGACAGTTTAAAAAAAAACTTGCTGTTGGTTTGAAATAGTAGTCCTCCTCAATGCCAGTAAAGTAAAACTCAAACCAGTAAACTGATACACTTCTGAATATGGCCTGCAGTGCTACAGATAACATAAACCTTCCAAATTGCTAAATGTGTTATCCCAGTCCTTTAATAGTGACACTTTGTTATTTGCCTCTTCCTACATGTAGACAAATTTGCTGCCAACGAGTGCTGAAAAGCAAGCTCTCCAGGCTTTATTTCAGTAAAACAGCTATTCGGCCTGCTGAACTACCCCGCATGCTTTGCATTACAGTGTACCATCATTTAAAATCTGCTTAGATATCCTGGCATTTTCTTCTTTGATACTGATAAACAAACTCTCCAACTACATTTGAATTGAGCATTTACCTGAAGTGTCAGACACTTCCCCCTTCTCTTAAAGCCATTTTGTGCCAAATGGCAAGCCATCTCATGCTGTGATCAAAGCTATGAGCAGCACGCACAGTTAATTAACTAAACTGAATACACAGTTCTGCATCTTAAGGTGCACAAGACCATCCAATTACAATGTACACTGGAGCATTACAATAGCTCGCATGTAGCCCTTTTTCCTTAGGGAGTAGGCTGTCAGGATCCACACTTAGGTGGTCTCAGCCATGAAACTTGTTTCCTCCGCACAACAAATTAAGTCTGAGACATGCAGAAAAGTCCTCCTTAACACTTATCACGTTTCCATAGCTTCACATTGTTGAAGCAGTGACCTACATGAACTGCTTTTATTGTGAAATGAATGCACAGTTAAAAGAAACAATCCTTCTTGTCGGTCTTCATAAATATCCTTTTGCCTTTTGTTGGAGTGTTTGCTCTGCAGAAGCCATGAAACAAACACTAAACATCTCAGTCCACTTATAGCCTTCCCCATTAGATAATACCACTCCTCTTGTTTTTGCATCAACCTAATGGATCCGGGAACCTGCAGACTCCCGCTTGTAAATGTATACACATAGTTTACGATTCCAGCACCCATTTTCATTGGATTATTATGCTAATACACTTTTAATTGGTCAAATAGCTGCCAATGAGGCAAGCGTATCTGTCTGTGGATTACAGATTTGCCTCAGTTAGTGAAAGCTAGAGAGTGATTGGCACCTCATTGTATTATTTGTTGCCAGGTAGTCACAAAGCTCGAATTATTTACTGGTAGAGGCCTGTCTGTGCATGTGGCTTAATGGCACAGCGTTTGACAGACTTGCAGATTCGTAAATGATTGCACAGGGAGTCACTTCCCCTCCAAAGAATGAAATCAGAGCTGCTTGGAGGACATATTTACTGGGGTGCGTTGAGCATGATGAATAACTGCTGTGAGAGGAGAAGTCCTGGCTTGAGCCTCAGCTTATCAGACGGGCACTCCATTTTTCAAACCAGCATGTCCCTCTGTATCATCAGCAACTCATAGACCTAAACAGAAGCTCTGGTTTGAAAATAAAGCAAACTGAGATATTATGACCTTAGGAAGAACTATCAAGGTATGTGAACCTACATCAGATAAATTTAAATGCATAAACTCTAAGAGCATATTTACATTTTGCAGGCTTGTTTTGACTGCTCCGTTAGAGTGGTTTGGTAGAACATGTGAGAACGTTGCCGTTTGAACCCTGCTGAGTACCAATTTAGAAAACTCATCTGTTCCAAGTGAGTGCTGTGATTCATTTAAAGACAGAAGACCAGCAAATCACAGAAAGAACTAAATTGGTGGTGGCCTAGTGGTAGGGTACTTGCCTCTGGACCAAGAGATCGTGGGTTTGAATCCTACCTCCAGCACACCACCACTGGGTTCCTGAGCAAGACCCTTAACCCCAAGTTGCTCCAGG
>JBBJLS010114389.1:0-18429 GCA_037577275.1 Bryconaethiops microstoma
CTGATACTGTTCTGATCGTGGCTCTGGACCTGGGCACCGGTGTTCTGATGATTTAAGCTGCCTTGTCGAAAAATGCTGCCGTAGCGCAAATCGACAACAGAATTTATTGATTCATGCTACCCAGCTGAAAAATGATCCCCTTTAGTTTATACAGTTTATAGTCAGTTTATAGTCAGTTTATAACACCGATAATAACCAAGAAATAGGCAAATAATAGGCTCTACATCTCGGCTGATTATAATGGTTATAAAGCTCTATTGGTTCTGCCCCCCATGCTCTGGACTCTGAGGGTAACTTGTTTTTCTATAACAAACTAGATAAAACATGAATGCCCTGCAGTGGCAAATAGCTTCGGTTTTATATTTGATTTGATTACATTAATGTTTAAGTTGAGATTTAGAAATATTTGAACTGCAGCTGTGTAACTGTAAAATACACCTTATTTGTTTAAAGTGTTGAGAAATCAAATGTTATTGCACTTTTGTTCATATAGTAGTACTTTAAAAATAAATAAATAATGCTTTTGAATTAATTATTTAGTTTTGCATATAACAATGCAATTAATTGTGATTCAAAAATGGTAATCTTTGCCCAGCTTTAAAAGAAAAAAAAAAGTATATATATATATATATATACACACACACACACACACACACACACATATATATACATATATACACACAAATACATATATACAAGTCACAAGTTCAGTACAGAGGCAGCCAACAGAGGTAGCTTCAGGAGCCCCACATACATGTGCATTATGTTGTATATACATTCCATGTTTATTCCTATTGTGTGTAGATAAATAAACATATGCACTTCTGTCAGTTGAGCACATCAACACACACACAAACCTGCAGGACCTTTGCTCTGTCCCCCAGGACCAAGCGGTCCATTACTGAAGCTTGTCAGGCTGTCTCTCCGGCCTCCTGGCTTGAAATTGCCATAGTAACGGTTGACTAGGATCTGCCTTAAAGCTTCACCCTGGTAACGCGAAAGGAGGCGGAGTCAAATAGTTACCAGAATGTGACATCACGTCATCCAAGACCATCACCCTTTCACTTTAAAATACACAAAATAAATTAAAAAATTTAAAAAAATAAAAATAAAAAAAAACTTACTGGCTCAAAACACTTGCAAATGCATAGGAAGGACACCTTATGTTATCTGATCATGTTACCTCATGTCATCTGAACTTTTTTAACAAATGCATAAAAGAAGCACTCAGAGAGAAATCCAGACATCACACTGTTGGACATCACAGGTCCTGTTTTCATGTGGATGTTACTTTGAAATATACAGTGGGGAAAATAATTATTTAATCTCCTGCTGAATTTGTAAGTTTGCTGACTTACAAAAAAATGAACAATTTATGAGGTAGTTTAATTTTTATGGAGAGAGACAGAATATCAACCAAAAATCAAGAAAAAGAAAAAAAACGTTTCATAAAAGTTATAAATTGATTTGCATTTCATTGAGTGAAATAAGTACTTGATACCCAAGCAAACATGACTTTGTACAGGGTGGAGAAACGCTAGCACAGCAGTGACGTTTCTTGTAGTTGGTCATCAGGTTTGCACACATCTCAGGAGGGGGTTTGGCCCACTCCTCTTTACAGAAACTCTCTAAATCCTTTAGGTTTCTTGCCTGCTGCTTGGCAACTCGAAGCTTAAGCTCCTCCACAGATTTTTTATAGGATTGAGCTCTAGAGACTGGCAAGGCCACTCCAGGACCTTAATGTGCTTCTTCTTTAGCCACTCCTTTGCTACCTTGGCAGTATGTTTTGGGTCATTGTCATGTTGGAAGACCCACAACCCAGGAGGTTTTCGTCCAAGATTTTATGGTACATGGCCCCATCAATTGGCCCCTCAGTGTGGTGAAGTCATCCTGCACCCTTAGAAGAAAAACATCCCCAAGCATAATGTTTCCACCTCCATGCTTGACTTTGGGGACGGTGTTCTTCGGGTTATACTCAGCATTTCTCTTCCTCCTCACACGGCAGGTCGAGTTGATGCCAAAGACCTCGATTTTGATCTCTTCTGACCACAGCACTTTCTCCCAAGCCTTCTCTGAATCATTTAGATAATCATTGGCAAACTTAAGATTGGCTGTACATGTGCCTTCTTCAGCAGGGGGACCTTGCGGGCACTGCAAGATTTCAGTCCATTATGACGATGTGTGTTACCAACAGTGTTCTTAGTGACTGTGGTACCAACTGCCTACAGATCATTAACAAGCTCCTCCCGTGTAGTTCTGGGCACACACACACACACACACACACACACACATTATGAATAACATCAATAAAAAAGAATTAAAATATTGGATTTTTTTTTATTAATACTAATAATGTGTGTGACGGATGTGTGACGGATGTGTGACGGATGTGTGACTTCATTTTGTTATTTCAGCATGAAATGTTTGCATGAAATAAAAAGTGAGTTTAGTATTGATTAGTTTCAGCCTCTAACTGGAGTTTTTGAACAGGAGAGAATAAACAGCATACAGACATACAGCACCTCCTGCTGGACACTTCTTTCACTACACCTACAGAGACAATAATACAGAGGAAAAGGGAAGAGAAGAGAATAGAAGCGGAGTGATTAAAAAAAGGAAAACCAAAGAAATAATGAAATGGAAAAGGTAAAAGACAGTAATGAAACAAATTAAAAGGAAGAAATAAAATCAAGGAAAGTAAAGAAAATCAAGAAAGAAAGAAAGAAAGAAAGAAAAAGAAATACAAAAAACTTGGGAAAAATACAGAAGGCGAAGACATAGATTTAAAAAAATTAGGAGAGAGAAATAAAAGAAAGAATGAAAGAAAGAATGAAAGAAAGAAAGAAGAAGAAGAAAGGAGAATGAAGTAAATGAAGAGCAGGTTTAATCAAAGCTCCACTGAAGAAACAGGAGCTTCATTAGATCCTCCTGCTGTAAAAACGCTGAGGAACTCCACATACACCTTAACCAAACAGCAACCACACATATACATTGATCCTGGAGCTGCTGGATTCAGGGGACCTGTGCAGATTCTTCAGACTCAGCTGGTCTGAGATCAGCCTCAGAGAGCAGCTCTTATCAGCATGTGTTTGTTGTCAGTGGGTCTCAGCTCCTAGGAAACAGAAACATCACCGAACACCCAGAACACTCTTCTGACCCCCTCACACTTCTCACTGATCAAGAACATGGATGCGTTTGTCCAAACTGCTTTTCTCATAGCGGCTTTACAGCAGAGCTCAGTTTACGTTGGTGAGTCAGAACCCAATTTATTATGACTTATTTTTAACAACAGCAACAACAACAACAACAACATTATGGTTTTTTTTTAAGGTTCTCAAACACACATAACGACACCAAGAGGTGAGTCACTTAAAATTTTCAACCATAGACTTGAGCTGTCATAGATAGATAGATAGACAGACAGACAGACAGACAGACAGACAGACAGACAGACAGACAGACAGACAGACAGGTAGATTTAAATACCAAGAAATGCTTTATTCGAGTTGAATTTTTTTTTTTCATTTTACAGATCACAAACAAAATCTTGGTCTCAGACTTTAAGACCTGCTGCTGAAATGTTTACAGTCTTATTGATTATATCGAGTACTAAACTCATCTCTTATAAAAGCAGGAAATCTTGGTCTCCCACTCTTCGGTCTTTTAGTACTGAAGTGTCTGTTCTCTGGTCAGTGCCAGGGTTCATGGACCTGCCGCTGTGGGTGGAAGTGTTGGAGAATGCTGTTCTAGGATCAGTCATTCTGCACTTTCAGATCCAGAGTGATGAAGCAGACCCAGATCTTCAGATCCTCTCTGTGACCCCCCCAGCCCCGCTCTTCAGGACCCCCATCATCAGCCCCTCCAGCATTCCCGACCGCTACAGCGTTCAGGTCACAGAACTCTATATATATACGTACACACACACACACACACACACACACATATATATATATATAGATAGATAGATAGATAGACAGACAGACAGACAGACAGACAGACAGAAAAGAGGATATTGCTATTGCACATGATAATACTATTGATAAAACTACTGCATCAGTGGTCAGATCTGCCTCACAGGTGTTTTTGAAGATGTAATGTTAACAAGATCATTTTTTCCCCATTTAAGATCCTGCTGAACTCCTCACTGGACTTTGAGCGATCTTGGCTCTACAGCGTCCGTCTGGGCATCATCACCACCTCCAGCCACGTCCAGCAGACCTTCCACCTCAGAGTCATCAATGTCAACGAGGCTCCACAGTGTGAACCTCCGTTCCAGTTTCCAGGTGCATCATTCACTTAAAAGGAACAGGATTTCTTTACAGTGGATGTGAACGGATCCAGATGTCTCTGACACAAATCCAACTGTTTTATTCACTATTGACCTCCAGTGAAGCTCCAGAGTGTTTATATGGATGTTGATGATGGTAAAATAAAAAATCTGAACTAAATCAAGGACTATTTGGCCTCATGACGCCCTGCATGTATCCCTCCACCATAAATTTAGTTTTAGGACCAGAAGCTTATCAAAATTCTGGTACAGTTGAATTTCTTTACAGTTTAACATGACTTCGTTTCCATCTTAACCACTTAATTATGCAGAAATTTGAAAAAGAGGTGGAGTTAATCATTGTTGTTGCTGTACAGGTGTGGAAGTTCATGTTCCAGAAGATACCTCACCCTATGAGCCTCTCTACACTGTGCCTGTTTGGGATGAGGATGAAAGCGACACCATCAGTGTATGTATCTCGGGCTAATTTTTGATTTGTTCTCTTTAGAGATAGAAAAACTCAGAAACATCATCTTGATGTTAATGTGGGCTCCTTTTCCACAGTTTGCCATCAACGAAGTGCTTCCCGCCTTCTTCTTTGGACGTTTTCAGATTAACGGACGAGGGAAAATCACCTCCAACCAAATGTTTGACTACCAGAAAGAACCGAAGGTGAGTTTGGCTTAACGGGGTCCAATAATAACCTCTGGATTTCATTTATCAGAATCAGAAAACTTCATTGATCCTGGAGGAAACTGCTTATGTTGTGACTGCTCAGAGTCCCGGAGACAATATAAAGAACAATATAAAGTATAAGGTCTAAATAAGCCAATAAAAACTCTACAGAAATTATGAAATAGAGGAATAGAGGTTAGGAGTCTGTTATTGTACGTAATAGAGATCAGTAGTATTTCATAATATTGGCATAGGTAGTGATGTTTCACATGTTAAGACTATTGCATATAATAATAATAAGAAGAAGATATTGCTCATAATGTTTTAGCACACAATAAGAAAACTGCTGGTTACAGTACTTGTAAGTAAATAAATAAACATCTTTGAGTATGTTGGCATGTAAGCAAACTACATTTTACATTTTAATCATTAGCACTGAATTTCTATATCCTTTTAAAAAATGTTTCCAATGTAAAATGATGCATAATTCTGGCTCATTTGGAGTGGATTTGGTGTGAAATGGTTCCTTGTAGAGAAACTTGTAAGCTCAGATTTCAAGTTTGTCTCCAACACAAATACAGCCGTTTGATTTACCGACCTGCAGTGACGCTCCACGTGTCTCTGAGTGTTTATATGGATGTTGATGACGGTAAATTAGTGAACCTGAACTAAATCACTTTTCTCTGGGGACTATTTTGCCTCATGATGCCCTTCATGTATCCCTCCATCATGAATGGGTTTAGTTTCAGGACCAAAAGCTTCTGAAACACTGGTAGAACAATGTCTCAGACGTCAGGTGGCACAACCAGAACCATTTCATGGAAGCAGAGGTCTGGTTCCATTCACCTCCACTGGGAACAGTTCTGACTGGTGCTCACACCTCTCACTTTAGAGCTTTAATATTTTAATGGAGAGCCAAACAGTCTTCAGTTCTTCTGATGAAAGATGATGAGATGATGGGGTCTAAGATGTTCCACAGCAGAGTATCGATCTATTCAGTGTGTGTGGTTCCTATATCTGGGATTTAAAAGCCCTGCCTGAAAATTATGTCCCAGGTGTTTTCTCTGTCTGTGGTTGTGCGGGACGGTCAGGGCTCTAACTGCAGCGGGACGGTGAGAATCAAAGTCCTGAAGATCTTCAATCCACCCCTCGATTTCCTGTGAGTTTAAAGACCAACTTCTTTAAAACCAAAAAGAAATCACGGCTCTCGATTGACTGATGTGATAATTAAGGAACTTTGAAGTGCTTTTCAGGGTAGACAAAATAAAGACCCTTACATTTACACTCACTTGGTTTTTTTATCCACTTATAGGCAACAGAGGAAGAAATACTGATAAAAATAGGTATCAAAGACTGTTAATATGGTTAAAACTGATTTACTTTAAAATCCACACATTTACAGTGTCATGCAAAAGTCTTAGACTGAGAAAATTACATTTAACATTTTCCTGAGAAAATGGCATTTAAAAACTTTAGCTAAGCAATATGTTTTAAAAGGTATTAAAAAGTATACACATAATATTAATACAGTAAATGTTTGGTTAATCATTCCATGACCTCTCCTCTAGGAAGCCTAGTTTTCATCAAATACCTCAAATTCAGATTAATCTATACTTCATTATATTAAACCAGTAGCTACTGATGAAGTTTCCCAAATCCAAGTGAAGGCCGGAAGCTTCGAGGAGAAATCTGGATAATTTTTACAAACAAAACAATTCTTGATATTATTTACTGCTTTCTTGTTTGTTTGCATTTATTCCGATATTAAATTGTGTGTTTGCTGGCAGAAAGTCCCTCACTCTTCAGATAAATGGCCTCAGACTTTTGCACAGCACTGTAACTATTCAGGGCCTGTGTTTAATCCAGCTTAACATTTGGCCTCTTCTTTCTTGCTGTACGAGTCTCACTGTCAGCTGTTGTCCAGTTCTCCAGTTCAGAACGTGTCTGTGATGGAGAACGGAGGAGCAGGAGATTTCGTTGCCACCATCCAGGTCGACCTTGACGTGTCGGCGGTGTTTTACACCTTTGAGAAGCCGCATCCTCCTTACAAAATAGGACGAGGTGAGTAACAGTTCATCATCCAATCCTATCAGTGGCAAGACTTACTGCACAGGTGAGTAAAGGCAGTAACAGCAAAGTGCCGAAGAGTCAGACACTCGTTTATCCACAGATCAGTAACTGGATATTAATTTTGCTCTTTTGAATTGTTAATTGAATAACAGTCTGTAGCTTTCACACATTTACTGGCATTTCTGACACCAATTTTCTAGCAACTTCGTATACATCGTCTACTGAAGCTATACATCATTAACTAATTAATTGGGCATCTAAGCTCATGCATATGACTAGTAACTGGCAACTTTGTTTACATCAGTCACTGAAGACATTCATAAGTAATTTGATTGATCTATTCATAATTCATGACAATAAATTCAAACAAACAAGAAAGCAGTGAAAAGTATCAAGATTTGTTTTGTTTGTAAAAGAATAGTTGATATTTTGTGAGCTGGTGATGAGAACACAGGTTCGGTTCCAGATTTCTCCTCGGTTCCTCCAGCTGTTGTTTGGATTTGTGAAACTCCATCAGCAGCTCCTGGTTTAATTTAACGAAGGACTGATTGAGTCAAACCAGGTTTCTGATGGAAACTAGAAGTAATACTGGAATTCCACAAGTAACGCATTTATATACTGTACATAAAATAATTATTTACATAGAATGTTATTTGCATTTCTTCTTTTTAGAGACATTAATGTAAAAAAAACACTCACTGCGCATCTAAACAGTTTTATATATTATTTTCACAGATGCCTGATGCGTTATTAATATAATCTGTACATTAATAGTGGGGATTCTACATCAGTAACTGGATCTATTTTATAGTTCATAATGACACAACAATAAACTCTGTATATCTATTCATTGGCTTTAGAGGACGGGATCATCAGAACAGCGTACAATCTGGACCTGGAGTCTGACAGAACCCTGATGCGGATGGTTCTGCTGGTCCGAGCCCTCAGTGTTGAGGAGAACCGCAGTGGAACTGCAACCATCACTGTAAATGTGCTGGACGTGAACGAACACCCTCCGTTCTGCTCCCCTCCCACCATCCTGTAAGACCCACTAACACAGGGCTGGGCAATTAATTTCTACAGGGGGCCACATGAAAAATCTGAACTGTGTTGGAGGGCCAAACCAACCATAACTTGAACTTAATTCTTAATTCTCAATATTAATTTTCTCCCATTGTAAAAAGCAGTAAATTATATATTTTGACAAATTGCTACTAGGCTTGTCACGACACTGAAATTTCAAACTCGATACCGATACTAAGGATGGTGCTCGATACTTGGTACTATTTTCGATACTACACGGGGAGAAAAAACAAACACAGGAACTTTTTAATAAATAATTTAAAGTGTGCTCAGGGGCTGTTGCGCAGGTTCTCTGCAGAGGAGAGCTTTGCGACTGGCCTTCTGAGGGTCCCTGTAAAATTTCGCAGAGCTAGTTTGTTCCCGGCCAAGCTACGGGGCAAAATGCTCTGTGACAGCTTCTCTGTGCCCGCTGCAATGCCTGTTGAAAATTGTTGTAGTCTCCCGGCGATTTCCATGAACCAGCAGACGCAAAACTGGCATTTAAGTATCAATACCAGTGCTAATTGATATTGAACACGTTATTAAATTTTTGTATTGATTAGAGAATTTTTTGACAACATTATTTTTTGTGTTTATGACTGACATACCATGGGCCGGACAGGGAAACCCAAAGAGCCGTATGTGGCCTGCGGGCCGTTAAATGCCCAGGTCTGCACTAACATCATTCTCCTGCATCTATTGAGAGTCAAACAGAATCACTGAGGGTCTCTGAGATAGTTGAGCTCTTTTAATTGGGGAGGCATGATGTCATTGATTAATATTACTTGCTCGTACACAATGACACCAATAAAATTCAGTTTTCAAGGCAGCAGTCAACATCATTACAATGATGGAAAATTACCTTTGAAATGATAAAAAGAGAATATTACAAACTAAAAAATGTCCATTTTAATACTGGTTGACACAGACACACCAACACACAGAGGGGAAAAAAGGAAAAAAAAAATTCCTGAAATCTTTAGACTAAATAATGAAGAAGACGCTTTGTACTAAATAATGAAGAAGATAAAAGTAAAAAAACAGATCTAAAAGAGAACACAAGACTAATTGCACATAATAATATCATAATAAACTATTACACATAAGTAGTGACATAAGTAGTCTTAATCAAATGACTTAAAGCAACAAAAAAAAACTCACACACAAGCGCCTAGAAGTTAATGATCTCCAACAGCTTTGCTTAAGTGGTTTCTGACACTTATCTATAAAAAAAAATAACCATGTTAACCTAGTTGCCAAAGGTTTTTGGACATCACAGTTTTTAATGCATTTCTGTAGATGACAGTATCGTATACAGCAGGATTCCAGTTGATGTATTTTTTCAGTCCCTTTCTAACCCGTTTGCAGGTGTTTTGATTGTGTTCCTGCAGGTTGATGGTGTCTGAGAGGTTGGAGGTCGGCCGCAGTCTGGGTGCACTCACCTGTGTCAACATTGATGTCAGCAACAGCAACATTTCCCTCACTCTGATCGAGAACAACGTCTCCCTCTTCATATTCCGCCTGAGGAATGGCCAGCTGCAGGTAACCTGAACCCATCAACCATGTGCTTCCAACAGAGCTTATGCAAATGTCTTGGAGGTGATGGTGGTCTATTGGGTGGGTACTTGCCTCTGGACCAAGAGGTAATGGGCTCAAATCCTCCCTTCATCACACCACCACTGGGTTCCTGAGCAAGACCCTTAACCCCAAGTTGCTCCAGGGAGACTGTCCCCTGTAGTTAGGGAATGGAAGTCGCTTTGGAGAAAAGCGTCTGCTAAATAATGTAAATGTAATGTGCTTTTTGCCAAACTCCAAGTGGGCTGCCACATGCCTTTTAGTGAGGAGTGGCTTCTGTCTGGCCACACTACCATAAAGGCCTGATTGGTGGAGTGCATTGGCTATAGTTGACATTCTGGATGGTTCTCCTGTCTCCACAAGGGATCGCTGGAGCTCCGCCTTAGTGACCATTGGGTGTTTGGTCACCTCTCTGACCAATGCAATTCTTCCCCTGATTACTCCATTTGGTTGGGCGGCCAGATCTAGGGAGGGTCCTGGTGGTTCTAGACTTCTTCCATTTCCAAATATTGGAGACCACAGTGCTTTTCGGGACCTTCAGTGCTGCTGGAAATGTTTTTGTGTAGTTCCCCAGATTTGTGCCTTGACACAATCTGGTCTCGGAGGTCAACAAACAGTTCTCTGGACTTCATTGCTTGGTTTCAGCTCTGATATGCACAGTCAACTGTGAGACCTTATGTAGACAAGTGTGTGCCAAACCAAATCATGTTTAATCAACTGAATTTACAACAGGTGGACTCCAGTCATGTTGTAGAAGCATCTCAAGGATGATCAGTGGAAATTGGCTGCACCTGAGCTCAATTTTGAGTGTCATAGCAAAGGTTGTTAAAAATGATGAGATGATAGATGTTGCTGCTGCTACTGGAACCTGACCCTCCTGAGTGTTACTGTGTAGAGAAAAGAGCCCACGGTGCTCCTTCATAAGATCTCTAGTCCACTGATCATTCCTCTGTTCTCCTTTAGAGCCCAAAGGAGGCAGTGGGGGTGGAGTCAATAGTGGAGGCGGAGCCAACAGTGCAGGGGGGACTAGCTCTGGAGGTGTGTCCACAGGAGCTCAGCCAATAGGGGGCTTGTTTCATGGTGGTGTGCCTAAACTGCGGCCTGTAGGAGGTACACATTCTATACACACTCTACACACCCTGTATACAGACACTACACACAATGTGCATGCTCTACACACACACTCTATATCTTCCACACACACACTACGCACAATCTACACACTCTCCCCCTTTTACACACACACTATACACTCAACACACACCCTACACACACGCTCTATACACTCTACACTCACTCTATACACAATCTACATGCTCTATATCCTCTACACACATTGTATACAGATGCTCTACATATGATCTGTACCCTCTACACACACTATACATTCTGCACACACTTTATACAGGCACTTTACACACACTATGTCCTCTATACACACTGTACACACAATCCACATCCTCTATATGTTATACACACACTGTAAAGTGACACTGTACACACCATCCACATTCTCTACACACGCTCAAAACCCTCTATATGTTGTATAGACACTCTACACACACACTATACCCTATATACGTCCTCTGAACACAATCCACATGTTCTGCATACACTTTGTACGCACTCTACATACAATCTAAATGCTCTACACAAGCTCTATATCCTCTACACATTCTACACATTCACACACGCTATACATACTCTACACATACTCTAAGCTGCGCCACGGACCAGTTTCATGTAAAACAATGTATTCACGAAACAATGCTTTTGTTTTTTACTAATTTTTGCTAGCTTGTGGTCAAACTTTTTTTTGATGTATCGTATCACGTGAGCAAGACAAACTTTTTTTTGTTTGTTTTTTTCCTTTTCAAAATAAAAGATCTTTCAGACTCTGATAATCAATAAAATAATTTGCCTTTCTGTGCAGCCCGGTACCAGATGACTGTAGACTGTGCACATACTCAACACACATAATACACTGTGTACATAATACACTGTGTGCACACACCACACTGTCTATGCACTATATACATAATGTATACACATCCTCAGTACACACAAATTCTATACTCTATTCTGTATACTCTATATTTTCTGTATTCTACACTTTCTGTATTCACACACTATTCACACTGAATATTTCAGAATATCACACACAAACCTCAGTGCACATAGTACCTGGTTCTGGTTTGGGATGCTGCCCAGTCTGTAGCACAGGAGCTGCACACTGAATTTTGGGAACATTCTGCACGTTTAGTGCTAAAATAGAAAGAACCACTCTTCTAAATAACGTTTTTGTGTGTGTTTGTTTTACAGATGGCTCTGTGGGCCGCTCTGTCCTGCAGCCCCCCTCCTCTCGCCCCACTGCGCCCCGCCCCCCGGGCCGTTCTGATGAGTCTGAAGTCCAGCAGGCATCTCCGCCAGAGTCAAATCGGTCTCAGCGCCCCTCCCTGCCGGACCTGTCCCGCCCTCCCAGTGCCTCCAACAGCCCCTCCCCCGGCATGAAGCATAGTACTTCAGCCCCGCCCCCACCTCCACCTGTGTCTCGCCGTGGCAATGCCCCACCTGCCCCTCCTCAGAAAGCCTCTGGGGCATCGTATAACCGCGAGAAGCCCCTCCCCCCGACTCCGGGTCAGAGGGGTCCGTCTCCTGCCCCAGCCCCGCCTCCTCCTCCAGTCAAACCTCCCCCTTCCCCTGTCAGCAATCGCTCCTCTTCATCTTCCTCTTCCTCACTGGCCCCGCCCCCACCGCCCCCCTACCGCCAGCAGCTGTCCGTCTCTAACGGCCCCTCCAGTCCTGTTAACGAGGCGGCTCCCGAACTGCCCCAGAGACACAACTCCCTCAGCAAGAAACCCGCACCCGGCAGCCACACCCCCACCAGAGCCCATGCCCCGCCCCCTCCACCCTCTCCCACACCACAGGCTGGGAGACCTCCCCCTCCTGCACGAGACCCCCCGGGACGGGCTGCAGGTGAGCCTCCCAGCTCTCACTGTATTAACACTCTACACTCTGATTGGCTCTCACACCTCAACCACACTCTGATTGGCTGTCATGCCAGCATCTTTCTGACTGGCCCTCATGTCACACCTGCTTAATAATTGTGATATTCAATCTTTTTTTTCTTTTTTTTTTATACTCCATTTTTTGACTGAATTATTTTTAATTTTGTGCTGTTTTTCAGCTCCTCCTGTACCTGGACAGGCTTCTCGGAATGGTCGGGATGCCCCCCCACCGCCGCCCCCCTATCGGACACACGGTAGCTCCTCAGACCCACCCAGCCGAGGCAAGCCCCCCCCACCCCCCTCCCGCACCCCTGCTGGACCCCCACCCCCACCCCCGCCCATCCGCAACGGACACACCTCCAACCCTCGCTCCTTCGTAGGTGAGTCCTTAACATGCTCACCTGCACCTGCATCTCCCCTCCTCCACTCACCTGGACTCTGCCCCTGACAGGCCCAGATATGGCCCATCATGCCCGAAACACAGTATCTATCACACTGTTTGGAACATTTCAACTACAAAAAGGGGCCGTTCTTAATGATTCTCTCTCTAATAAAAATATTTTGATAATAATGTATGTAATTATTAATACATAATAATCAGGTATACATGTCTTTTTGTAGCATCTCCTTCGCTGCTGTAAAAGTCACATGGTTTGTTTTGCTTTTTTCTGTTTCTTCATGTCTGTTTCTCCTTTGTGTTTGGTCTCCAGATGACTTTGAATCCAAGTATTCTTTCCATCCACTGGACGATTTTCCCCCACCAGAGGAATACAGACACTTCACTAAAATCTACCCCAGTAAAGCCAACAGAGGTATGACTCTGTGTGTGTGTGTGTGTGTGTGTGTGTGTGTGTGTGTGTGTGTGTGTGTGTGTGTGTGTGTGAATCCCTCTGGCCTCTCTTTGTTTTTACCATACATTCAGCTTGTTCGTGGCCACTTTTGGTTACAATTTAGATTAAAACGCTATTCAGTCTAAACTCAACACTTGAGACATCTAGTTTTTAGTGGTTTCTACCAGATTGTCATTTATCCATTTTTGGCCAAGTGAGCAATTCTACATAATAATTTATATAATGGCCATATATTTATATATAATGTTTGTATATATTTTATATAATTTTTTGCTACTTTTACTACATAAAGTTACTAACCTAATTTCTTGTCAAATACCAGTTTGTTTACACGATGCACTTGTTAGTAAACTACCTCAAAAATTGACATTTTCTATATTCTCAATGCTACTGGGGTCAAAAATGGATAAATGACATAATCTGGTAGAAACCACTAAAAACTACGTTTCTCAGGTGTTGAGTTTAGACTGAAAGTGTTTTAACCTAAATCACGGTTATGATTTTTAACCGTGTAAATAACAAGGAATTAAAAAATTTATTTTTCAGTGGGTTTCAACTGGCCAAAAGTGGCCACGAACAATCAAATGTTACAATTGGATGTATGGAGTATATTATTGATATATTTAATGAGTTAAAAATGAAAAGGTTCGAAAAATCTCCCGACCCTTGGGAAATTTCATTCCATAAGCATTAACACAGCTAAAATGTTCCAAAAAAGTGAGTAAAATGGACACAAAATACCTGCAAGAAGGCCAGAGGGATATTTATTTATTTATTTATTTATTTGACAATGTGTGTATGTGTATACAGTAAACCCCCGACAATCACAGGGGCTACGTTCCAAAAGCACCCACGTATAGTAAAAAAAACTGCGAAGTTGTGATGTGGTAAAAAAAAAAAAAAAGCCTAAAAGTGCCTATTTTATAGTGTAAACCCCAAATATGGTCCTTAAACACTTCAATTTCATTTTAAACTCAGCTTAATAAATTACTTCGTAAATGTAAAGGTAAAAAGGTATTCGTACTGTACAGTGTACACTGAACTGTCTCCCGCAGTGCTAGAATGTAAAATACAGATGTTACCCCTGTAATTCTTGCATGCGCGTTTTGTTTGGTATAAGCAGGTAAATGCAGTAATAAATTAATTTAATTACAGTAATAAATACAGGGCTTTAAGAAGAACAAAACGAAAAACACTCGAGATGCTCCAGGGGGAAATTCTGGACTGCAGCTGCCAGAGATGCGTCACAGGGCAGCAGCCAATCAGCAGCAAGGAGAAATAAGTAACGTTCTCGGATTGGCTACTTTCAAACCTCCCGCCTCTGAGTACAGCGATATTTCACCATCCCAAGACACAATTTCTTCGTGTTCTTTTGGACAGTACTAAAAAATGTATACAGTTATATTTCATATGAAAATGTAGCTGAATTTACATTATTTATGTTACAAAAGTAGTCAATTTAAAAAATAAAAAAAAGCACTAAACTGCATGAAAAATTATATATTGCCATAAAAAAAAGAAAAAGATATGCGGAGGATATCTGCGGTTTCTACGAATGAGGGGGGGTTTAATGTATATCCACGTGCCTCCAGCTGAAATAGTGTTGGAATCCAGTTCAAAATGCTTTGTTATTTTGTTCTGAACAGTTATTTCCAAGGTCTGAAAAACAACAAATATGTGACAAAAATGTT
This sequence comes from Bryconaethiops microstoma, assembly GCA_037577275.1. Classification (NCBI taxonomy): domain Eukaryota; kingdom Metazoa; phylum Chordata; class Actinopteri; order Characiformes; family Alestidae; genus Bryconaethiops; species Bryconaethiops microstoma. The sequence goes on from JBBJLS010114389.1 coordinate 15,200, forward strand.
AAGGTCATTTTCTTTCCACACAATAACTGTTCATCAAAAGCACAGAAGTTTGATCAATGAGCTCCAAGTGAAAAAGAGATCAGTTATACCGCGCTTCTGCTGTCGCCGCCAGTAGCCGTGACTTCCCCAATGATTGTTAACTGACCCTTCATTTCAAAAGTGACCATATTTTTACTCTCCTGATTCAAGGCCTATCATTAAATAATCAGCAGATCCTGCAGCGCGGCACAGTATGGGAACTGTATGAAGGTTTGTCGTCTTCTATGATCCACTATGGCTGTGAGCCCTGGTGTGAATTTCCACACTATGGAATGCTCCTGCTGTTAAAACACTGAAGCTCACCCTCGCTCAATTTCAAACTGTGACCTACAGGTTACTGTAGGGATACACAAACGAGCACACACACACACACACACACACACACACACACACACACACACACACACACACCTATATCTTATTCTTCATAGCCGCATCGCTAACAGTCAAATACACACATCACAAACAGTGCACACCAGTGTCAATTTATTCCGTTATTCCATTTTTTATTCTATTTTTCTATTTTCGAGTTATTGCACAGTCTCAGGAGCAGGTCGGGGTTACACTGCACGGCCCATCGTATGAGTATAACCGCCTAGGTGACAAATAAACATCTTGAATCTTGAATCCTGAACTGAAGCATCACCGAAATATGGATACATTTAGCGAAACATGAATACCAAATCTGCATTAATTCCAGCAAGAAGCCTCGCAGCCAAACCTCGGCCTTTACTTTTCAGATTACAGCCTTTTCTCTTTTCTCATAAATAACTTAATGCCCCCCACAGGCAATTAACTACACTTTTAACTTAAATGATTAATTTCCACCCAAATAACCATTTCTTTCAAGGTCATAGTTAAAGTGCATAATAACAACTCTGTGAAGGGAGTTTTTTTATTTAAATAATGAATTAAATTCATTCTTTCTAAAGTGTCTTTTTAAAAGTCCTGTCCAGCATGAAGTGAGTGGGTGGATGCTGCCAAATTTGGCAGTGGTTGAGAACAGAAAATAAACATCTGAATTTAAGAAGTTTGCATTTTTCGATTCTAAAATCTGATTGGTTGCTTTGAAAGCCAATATAAAATGCTTAATATGGACACAAATGATTTCTTCACAGCAACTGAATTGTGTATCAATGAAAGTTATTAAAAACTATAGTGCTGTTATTCAGTTAGCTTACTTGCCTTACTCCTGATGACCAAATAATTAATTGCTTGATGGCTGAATATTTATTAAGATTACAATGAATCATATTATTTTATAATTAAATATCACTAATTTGTAACTAAATGATCATAATTACTGTATAACACTGATGTTAAGGTTATGGGTTGGGGTTAGATATGACCTATCATAACATCATATCATAATCTGACTAGCATCCATTTTATTAGAATCACTTGCTTTGTACTTCAAGTCCACTTACTTCACTATGAATTTATACTATAATAGACATACATTTATAATTGAATAGCAAATTTCCAAAACTCAGTCCGAAAGCATTTTTTTTTCCAGAAAATCACGTTTTACTTGTTTTACCTATAGGAAAGCAATTCTTACAGGATATAATTTTTTCATTGTAATTTTACAGTTACTTGCCATTTTTCAATGCCTGTTTCTAAAGTTCAACTCCTACACATTTTAGTTTGGGCAAATTTGTTTTAAAAAATATAATGAAAACTATTTTTAAGTAAATCAATATTCAATGTAACAAAATTATGTACAAGTTTAATATTTCTATCCTACTACATGACACAGCATAGATCCATCTTTGTTTATGTTCTACCACCTGGGAGACCTGGGTAAGTAAGTACCACTCGCGACTGTGCGAGTGGACTGAGTGAGTTTTGGAAATTCACCTAATATTTTACCGTGTATTACCGTGTATTAAGGACTGAGTGAGTTTTGGTCGGTTATACTATTGCACATAAAGAGGTCATGTTAAAATATGCCAATAGTAGTGTTACCTAAAAAAATCACAAAAAAGTGAGTTTTGGAAATTTGCCCTTCAATTGAAGTCTTGCATAGTTTGTCAGTCACGCTGTTGCCCATAAGTCACTGGTCATTTTCGGACCTCAGGTTTATGTTACTCCTCAAATCCACTCACAAAACCTGGCAATTAACAGACAAGTTGAACCCTGTGTGTGTTGAAATCACCCAATTTTGCCCTCCAGGACTGGAGATAGCAGCAGATCTCTGAGTTAGAGCTGATACTGAAGAAAAAAATGTGATACTTTAGTAATACCTTGATAAAGATAAATGTGACGATTTCTTGTTAATTGTCATCTATAGCTGATGGCCTAGTGGTTAGGGAGTTGTCCCTGCAATCAGAAGGTTGTGGTTTCGAATCCCAATACTACTAGTGTCCTCACTGAGGTTCCCTTAAACAAGGTACCGTCCCCACACACTGCTCCCCAGGCGCCCCTCGTTGGTGGCAGCCCCGTTTCACTTGGTGAATGGGATAAATGCAGAGAAAAAAAGTTCATACTGTGGCCACTTTACTTTCTACAACACTTTTCAATAGCAAAGACATTAGAAAAGCACATGAAAATTTAAATAAAAAGCTTCGTTTAGTTTAGCCATTCACATCACCTCACCAAACCATGTGAAGAGCACAAAAACACTGCTCTTCACATGGCCATGGTAGTTAATAGAGCAAGTAAGACTATCAAACCAAAAGGAAAGTAAATTATCAGGTCACAAGGAAAAGTCCAGCATTTGCTCTAAAAGGTTTGTATGAAGGAAATTGGTGAATCATTTCAAATATGTTAATACAGTCTTGTGGCAGACATCATTTGTGAGGTCAACACTAAAACTGGGAACTGAGATCCTCAAGCATGTTTATGTGTTTGTGGTCAGTAGGTGAGGATTTGGCCACCCCTTCCTTGGCTTGGTGGTCCTCCTTGAGTCCAGGCCTATTGTTCTGAAAACTCCTTAGTCTTAAAATCAACTCTCCAAATAGGGTGATTCACTCTGATTAATTTTTCTCTTAGCATCTACATGACTGATGAATCTGTGAACTAAGGGCTACAATTGCATCTTCTATAGGAACATCCGACTGTCAGGGCTGGGGGCTTATGACGGTAGGTGGCCACTAGGGGCCACCCTTGTTTATGTCTTTTGTTTCTGTTGATTATTAGTGTCACCTGAGAGTTGTTTCTGTTGATTATTAGTCTCACCTGAGTGTCTT
>JBBJLS010114439.1:0-18424 GCA_037577275.1 Bryconaethiops microstoma
TGTGTGTGTGTGTGTGTGTGTGTGTGTGTGTGTGTGTGTGTGTGTGTGTGTGTGTGTTCGTGTGTGTGTGTGTGTGTGTGTGTGTAGAACCATGAACTACTATGAGAGGGTATTCCTTGAGAGGGTACTATGCCAGTGATAGTGTTGACAAAGCTTCTGGGTAACCTCATGTCTGGTCATCTTCTGGTTTTCCTATTTACACCCTATAATAAGTACTGAACACTTAACAATTTTGCTAGGTTTCTGATATGAGGCCTCCTGATCTCTAGACTCCCTAGAACACTATGGAGCCACTTCCATTCATCCACATGTAGCAATGAAAAGGCCTCACCCAGATGCTACTGAGACTTTAATGAACAGTCTACCTTCAGATTCCACTTAAGCTCCTGTCATGACCTGTAATTAACTTCACAAGTGCCGAGCCCTGCTGGATCTCCAGCACTGAAAAAAACTTGATTTGATTGTGTCCGTCATCTCTGCGTGAATAAAATATATTATTATTAGGGGTGGCATCACACTTTCAAAGGTGGTGCGTCAAAACCTATTATAGCTAAATATAAATAATAATAAAAAACAAAGCATGCTAATGGTATCAATGCTGATTGGTCTTAAAACCATCTGTCAGCACTACCTGTAGTATATCTCAAGCTAACAATATGACCAAATGAATCTAGAAAAACTATTAGTAAACAATGTCGGTGTTTGTTTTGACACTACATAGTGTGAAAACGGTGACCAAACAATTTACCGCATCAGGACAGAAACATACATATTTCACACAGGGGCATGAACACATTTAAGCTTTGCATCTTTTGTCATTCATTTTTGGTGACCGCTTAATCCTTACTCAGGCCGTCAGTACACGGAGGCACTGAGGCACTGGGGCCATGAGGCACTGGGCAGGGACCACACACACACAGGGACCACACACACACACACACAATTTAGAATCCATTCACCTGACATGCATGTCTTTGGACTGTGGGAGAAACTGGAGACCCTGGAGAAAACCCACACCACCACAAGGAGAATATGCAAACTCCACACACACAAGACCAGGACCTGGATTTAAATCCCCAACCCTGGAGGTGTGAGGCAATGGTGCTACCCACTGCACCACCCAACACATAATAGCATCCTAAAATGCAAGCATTTTGACAAACAAGTCTCGCCCAGCTGTCTTGTACCACCAGTCCTCAGTGGATTTTCCAGTCAACTGTCAAGGTAGACCAGCAGTTCAGTGAATGCTCTTATAAACAGTTCTTATAAACATAAACATGATACATCGTTGCTTAACCATCCCAGTGGAAGAAGTAAAGAAGCACCCAATTGTCTACTGTCCACCTCTTCAGCCGATTTGTCCTCTGTCACCAGAAATATAAGAATGCATCATGAATTTCAATAAAATATCTTGTACAAATGTCACTGTACAAGTACAATGAGATGTTTTAGTTATAAACAGCAAATGATAAAATACAAATTGACCAGTACACAATAAAACCACTCATTAGAGCTAAAAACTATATGCTTAACTGAATATACAAACATTTAAGTGCAGAGCTGTCAGGAATGTCACACATAAATAAGTTACTGCACAGAAGGGTTGTGCATTTGCATTATCTTAGCCAGGCATTGTCATATGCTGTTGCGTTTTTGCCTTGATTATGTTTCTGGCCTTAGGGTGGCATTCTACTTGCTTTTAGCTACAGTTGCATGTGTGCAAGATGTCTGCTCTGCTTTTTCAAGCATTCATTTGAAGCGTAGCCCTCTGAAATTAACACAACGCCTTCACCAGCTGCAGTGCCAATATAAACAGCAGTGGAAGGAACAAACCATGACAATAGACACTTCTGTCCTCTATTTCTGCTGTTTTTTTCCACCAATAACAGTAATATGGTCTACTCATCTGCTTTCATATTTACAGCTGATGTTGAGCTAATTCAGCAGAAGTAATCAAAGAGGGCTTTTTGTGCCAGCAGGAAATGTTTCATCCCTGACTTACTCCTTAGTGGATATACACTATATGGACAAACCTTTTTATTATTGAATTCAGTTGTTTCAGTCATTCCCATTGTCATAGGTGTATAAAATCAAGAGAGTGTAGTTTTACTTTTAATTAAACAGTGGATCGTTGCCCCAGTGCTTTGAAAAGAGGCGGGTCAAATGTATAAGTGTAAAGTAAAATGTCCGTTTGTCATACTTGAACGCACCACAGCACAGCACACAGCGTGAACAGCACAACATTGTTCTCAGTGCCTGGGGACGGTACCTTGCTCAAGGGTTCCTCAGTGGTTCCACTAGCAGTCCTGGGATTCAAATCCACAACCTTCTGATCACTGGAGTAACTCTCTAACCACCAGGCCACCAGCTGCCCCTGCTTGCGTATCCCTATGGTTCTGGTGGTTTCAGCGGCATGATATTTTTTTTATTCTTTCAGTTCACTTACTTGTAAGTGTAGTGACAGGATTGATTCATGTATCGTAATAAACAAATCTACATAATTGTAAAAGGGACTTTTTGGTTCAACAAAACCAAACTGGTCCCTACAAGTCTTTTAGTCTTTATTAACAATTCCCAGATTTTTGGTGGAGTACTCGTTTCAGGGGAGCAGTGCTGCATGCTGAGTCATCAGTATTGACGTGAGTGACGTCACTTTTGGCTTTGCAGATATTCCGATTAAGGCAGAGTAAATCCTCCAAAGATGTGAAGGTCATGTGCACAGCGGGAAACCCGTGGGCACTGCTCATTGCCAGAGCTGCCTTACTCTGTGCATAAAATCAGACTTTCTCAGTGCATTCAGGAGGACGGTAGAGGTTAGGCCATTTATTCACTGATTACGAGCACACAGATTAATGTGTTAATATCAATAATACTTAATAAGACAAGACCTGGTATGCTGTGCAGCATCCCCACTCATTACATTTCAGATCTAGACACCTTTTACTGAGTTGAATACCTGCTTATTTATATTTACTGTATCATCAAGCCCCTAAGCTTAAGTATACACTTAATGACCAAAAGTATGCGGTCACTCTAATCTCACATCTTTATGCTTGTTGAACATCATTCATACACCAATGGATATTAATATGGATTTTAGCCACTTAAGTATTTTACTATTTTAGTGAAAGATCATTATCATCAAGTATCAAATTCCCAAAAAACTAATGATAACTTTAACACAAAAAGACTTACAGCTTTAAAAATAAAACCACACTCTACTCTGTTGGTATTCTGGGTCCTAGATTTATCAGGCCCCCAGGCACAGTTTTAGACTATAGCTATAGCTTTATATTTAAAATGCATCCATGGCAAATGTAGACAAATTAATGAACTACTGAGAGCCTGACTGAGGTAATGGCGGATAACAACATGGTGGTGAGCTGTGACCGTAAAATGGCCATAATACAATGATCAAAACAAACCAGAGAACAATAAAGAAAACAAACCAAATGTGTATCTCTTTGAAAATCCAACTTGGATTTACAGTCTAAATTAACTCAAGCAATTTTCTTCTTACAGGCTTGGGTGTATGTGAGGTTTGGGTTTTTCTTCAGTGTGGGCTAAACCCCTCTATTCCCCCCGAACCCTTCTGTCTTCTTCAAAGGTATTACACTAGATGTTTGAACACGGCTGCGCGGATTCATGTCCATTCAGCCACAGCACCCTTAGTGCGGTCTGATACTAGTGGGGAGGGCACTGTCATGCTGAAAGAGGAACGACCCTTCCCCTCTGTCTGACCCCTCCCCTCCATGTAGTGTATTTTAAGGTACAGGTTAACTCTGGACATGTCATGATATAATTAAAATTTTTCATAATGGTAATAAGATCATTCTGCTCTTCTGATTTGTGTCCTTAGTACAGCTATTAGGATAGCCATTAGCATTCGGGGACTGATTCAGAGATTCTGGTATTTTTTAAAACATGTGGCTTAATTTAATAAAGACTCTAGTGAGCATTGGTTATCTACATATAACCCATATGGATGGTCATACGGATTTATGGCATATGAACATGTAAAAGAGTTTAGAAAGGTAAAAATAAAACTGCCGAGATAGACGTCATTAAAGCCCATTTCTATGCTGCTCGGCAGTTTCATGACTATTCATATCAGTCCAATGGAAGCATGAGGAGGTTTTTGAGGAGCTTTTGTGGTCTTTAATGACGCAATGAATCAAAATTCCTCCAGAACGTTGGCTCTTGGCAATGCCATCGATCAATGCGAGAGGCTCCTCTATAAATGGATTTAATGGACCGTACGGCCTAGGTGCTTTGCTGTATCTCTTTAACAGTGAAAGACTGCTCTAGCTGCTTATAGTTCTCACCTGCAAAGGTCAGCCACCTGCCCATCAACTACAGGCCTGGTTCCTATTGAACATATTTGCCAAAGTTTATTATATTATAAACGTGTTTATGTCATTTTAGGAGGAGTTAGTGAAGTTGAAGTTGAAGTTGAAGTTGAGGTTTATTTATCATATGTACAAAGTGCAGTGCTAAGAGCACAATGAAATGCTTACTTGAATACCCTCTTTCCAGACAGTACATGAGACATAATAGACATAAAGACATTCTACACAAAGCCTTTATTTCAACAGAGCCAAAATCTAGCTGACGACTTCTGAGTGAACATAGACAAAAAAGAACCATTGGAAAAAAAATACCATGATACATGTAATTGTGTCTACTATATATATGTACGTATATGTGTGTGTGTATGTGTCCGTCCTCATATTGGTAGTTGCTTTGGAAGGGTCTGATATTTATATTTATATAATATTTCTATAGTGTACAGTTTTTTTTATATTATATTGTTGTTATGCTGTTGTTTAGTTTTTATTTTATTGGTTATGCTGCTTCTACTTGATTCTTTTGTTCTGTCCACTTTGCTGTTGCAAATTTCCCACCTGTGGGACTAATAAAGGGTTTTGTAAATGTAAAACAGAAAGCAAAGGGTGAGAGTTGCCCATAAATAATTTTTATCAGTAGCCATTTTTAAATGCTATGATAGATATAGAAAATATGATCACATACGGAGCTAGCCAGCTCCTTTATATGCTATACTGAAGAATTTCTGAGGTTTCAAGCCTGACAGTGGTTGGCACTGATATATGCCCAATTAATCAGACCACCAGCAAAGTCCGCTGGGAGACACACACCATCTTTCTAGAAGATTAAAAGGCAGAATATATGTGAGCAACAAGGATATAGTAGCAGTTTTGAAGTGGATTGTTTGACCCATAAATGTGAGTTACAGAAGCCAAATAAAGATACGGGCCTCACACAAGCAAACAATTCAAATGAAAAATGGAAAAGCCATGCCAATGTCTGGAATATTGCCTTCATCATTTTGCAATGATGCAAACCCCCTTGAGCTCTCTCTCTTTCTCTATATATAGATATATATAGATATAGAGAGAGAGAGAGAGAGAGAGAGAGAGAGAGAGAGAAAGAGAGAGAGCGCAAGAGCAAGACAGTTATTATAATATTGTATATTAAAGTTATTATAGTATTGCAGTCTGCTCTTCTTCTTTTATGATTCGGGCAAAGGCTACTGTTGCTAATGTTCCAGCACACATATGCACTCTCACAAACGGAAGCTGCTTTGGAAAAAGCTGCATGCTCTCTCAAGGGGGCCTGTTGTAGCATCTGGAATGCTGTTTCATTTGCTGGCGCCTTTAAGCATTCGCCTGTGCTCTGCTAATTGCTGGCTGTGAAAAGATGGAGAAGCTTTCCCCTCAAAACCGTTCCACTCCACATGAGTGTCTGACACTTCATCTTCAGGAAGACAAAAAATTTGATGCATCCTCCCCAGTCTGCAGCTGCTTCCATGATAACTTACCTTAATGTGAAATGAGCCCCTACCTCACGAAATACCTGCAGCTACAAATCCTGTTGCGAATGTTCTGTCGTGAGCTCTTTCTAATCCAATTTTTTATCAAATTTCCTACTCACAATCAGTTACTCTCTAATTTTAGGACTGAATTGGTTCATTCTTTTTCTTATTCTTTCTCACGTCTGACCTTTTCTCGAAGATAACTGGCGACATGTTTGCTGTTTTATGTACTAAAAATACATTTTTCTATTGAATTTCCTGCCTAGGCTGCACTGCTGTGCAGTGGGTAGCACTGGGGCCTCTCACCTCCAGGGTTGAGGGGCTTGAATCCGGGTGCTGGCCGTGTATGTATGTGTGTATGGAGTTTGCATGTTCTCCTCATGAGGGACTGGGTTTTCTCCGGGGTCTCCAGTTTCTTCCACACTCCAAAGACATGCGTGTCAGGTGAATGTGTCAGCGAATGGTGTGTGAGTGTGTGAATGGTGTGTGTGTGCACCATGTGGTGGTCTGGCGCCCCACCCAGAGTGAGTACCTGCCTTGCGCCCGTTGACCCCGGGATAGGCTCCGGGTAACCATGACCCTAGTAAGGAATAAGCGGTTATAGGAAATTAATGAATTTGTGGATTTATCTATTTTACTTAGTTTCATCTTTCTCTTTATGAACAAATGAATTTTGTTGCTGTGTCTTTAAGACAAGTACTTAAATCTCTGTTCTGTCTGTCTCAATTAAAAAACTGTCCAAGCTGTAATACTCATAACTTCAATACAGATGGATGAAACTAGACTGAAAAGGCAAATATATGTATGTTGATTCTTGTGGCATCACAAAAACAATGAATTACATTCCACCTGTTTTACAGCCTAATGTCCATATTCAGACTGAATGGAGAAGTGAATAACATGTTTTGAAACATTACCATGTTTTGTAAGGTTGGTGTTACCTTACCACCAAACTTACATTAGCACATCAAGGAAAAAAAAATGTTTTCCATGTTTATGCTACTTTTAAAATTAAATGTCCTTTGTTTGACAAACCTGATGATGTCAGGATTTTTTGAAAAGCTTTTGCATTCCAACTCCTATAACATGTTAGTGCTGAAGCAAATTCTTTGAAGATTTCTGTCTGAACTCAGAGAAAGTACACTTGCATAACATCAGTTGGAAAGCAAACTCTGAAGGATGTTCACTCGTTTTTCTTGTGGTTTTGCATTAATATTTATAAATTATGACACACAGGCAATAGAAGCCCCAACGAACACTCCCACTGGGAGACCTTCATTACCAAAGACCAAAGATAAATTTCTCTTTCGCAGCAATAAAGCAAACACGTGAAGCTTCCACAAGCTCAGCACAACAAAAAATGCACATAAAGTTTTGTAAATGAACAGCTATACTGTCTTTCACATGGAGTGCAAGGGTGCTTCCCAGCCCTTTTCTATTGTGTCCTTTTGCCAACATTGTTCCAGTGTGCTGGACATTTACTTTTCAAATTTGTTATTGAAAATACCTCTTAATACTTAAAGGTTTGTTCTAGCAAGACTTTTAGTTGTCACTGCCACTGTATCCTGCAAACTAAAAATGTATTCTATAATGGTAACATTCGCTGCTAACTAACAATCTATAAGCTACAACATTAAATGAAATGTTTATTTATTTATTAATTATATACTTTATTTATTAATTTTATAAACAAAGTATGATACTGAAGTGGGCTGACCTACTAGCCAGGCTAGGTAAACCTCTTCAGAAACATTTAGTATCAGACTTTAAGTTTAATAAAAAACTGCGACATGCAAAGTAAAAACATGAGCTGAATGTCAGTTCAGTCATAAGTTGAATGTGTTCTAGCAGCAGCCGTCTTTGCTGCCTCTTGGTCTTTTGTTGTCTTCTAATGCTCGGTTTTTGTAGAAAGTAGTGTACAAAGTGATAATAAATTCATCATTGCTACTTGAGGAGTCTATACATTACTCTACCATCTTCTTCATGAGTTTCCAGAGAGTTTAAAAAATAAAGCCAGCAGATTTGTTGTAAAGGTTTTACTGTGTGCCCTGCGGTGGGCTGCTCTGCCCTTAGGGTGGTAGTAGCCTAGTGGGTAAAACACTTGCCTGCGAACCTAATGACCACAAAGTTTAAGGTTCAAACCTCCGCTTTCTACCATTGTGTCCTTGAGCAAGACACTTAAATCTCAGTTGCTTCAGGGGGACTGTCCCTGTAACTAATGATTGTAAGTTGCTCTGGATAAGAGTGTCAGCCAAATGCCCCATTACCTTACTTTATCATAGGTCCTGGATACTGTTATGCTTCTCAATGAGGGCAGGCGCACAGGCAGACATTCATTTTATATTTCTTTATTTTCAAATACAAAGACAAAAGGAGAATAGGAAAACTCTCAACTGAAGTCAGGACTATGGTGGACCGACACTAAGGGCCACTACACACAAACTTAAATACATAAAACCAAAACCCCATAAACCAATCACAACACGAAACTTATTTTCCTGAGCATGCCGGCAGCTGTAACATATAATCAACAAACTCAAACCCAGGCGTGCTCAAGATATGGTCCTCTCTCGCTCGACAGCTTGGGTCTCTTGCTCGGCAGCTGGGATCTCTCGCTCGGCTGGGCTCTCTCGCTCATCGGCTGGGCTCTATCACTCGACTGGGCTCTCTCACTCGGTGACTGGGCTCTTTCGCTCAGCAACTTGGCTCTTTTGCTCGGTGCCTGGGCTCTCTCGCTCGGTGGCTGGGCTCTCTCGCTCGACTGCTGAGCTCCTTCACCACACACTGCAGCATCAACAGGCACAGCTGTAGTTGGGATGCCTCGAAGAGCTGCGAGTAGGACAGTGTCTCCTCGCGGAGCAGCAAGACGGGCTGCATTGCCTTGCGGGCCTGCAGTTGGTCGAGGACCACGCCCTGATCCGCAACAAACCTCTCCAGCAGGTCCATCTGGCCCCGCTGTCCCTGCAGCGCCCTCGTTTCCAGTGGGAGGATTGGAAGAGCACCAGGGGCTTCAATCCTCACAGCCAAATTCTTAGCTGGTGTGCTCAAGGCGGGCTTCCTTGCCCACTTCCTCCACGCTGATCGAGGGGCTTGGTAGGACTCCAGCAGGAGAGTCATAAGAGCACCAAGGACAAGTTCCTTCTCTTCTGGCGTGCCTGCTACCCACTCCTCGTCTGCTGCGCCTGCAGTTGGATGGTCAGTCCATCTGTCATGCTTCCCCTTATCTCCCCAGTGAGGGCAGGCGCACAGGCAGACATCCATTTTATATTTCTTTATTTTCAAATACAAAAACAAACGGAGAATAGGAAAACTCTCAACTGAAGTCAGGGCGACGGTGGACCGACACTAAGGTCCACAACACGCGAACTTAAATACATAAAACCAAAACCCCATAAACCAATCACAACACAAAGCTGCTTTTCCTGAGCACGCTGGCAGCTGTAACATATAATCAACAAACTCAAACCCAGGCGTGTTCAGGATACCATATTAAAAGACCAAAACAAAACAAAATAAAACAAAACAGGAGAACAGAAAAAGAGTGGCCTCTAGTGGCCACCTACAGTCACTGTCTCCAAGCCTGACAGATACCTGCGACCCTAGTGGGGATTAAGCAGTTACAGAAAGTGAAAGTTAGGGTTTTATTGCCTTAAAAATCACATATTTTTTTCTGAAAAATGTGTAATAATTATGAAGGCTCCTACACAGTTCTTGTGCATATGTGTGGACATTATAAAAAGACCAAAATCTCCCACCATGATCCTTGGAGATAATTTCAATTCTCTAACCAACTTCCTTACTGTGTGGGAGTAAAATATGTCTTCTTTGAGGCACATTTAAACTCAATTATAGTCCCATCAGTGTATTAGTTGCAGTTAGGCATGTAGCTGTGTTTCCTGATTTATTCATGGAAAAGGTTGTCTTGTTTCAGTTGTGTACATGGTGATATGAAAAGTTTGCCAATGGAAATTTGTATCCTCCACACAAGGATGTGGTGATAGACTTAAGACAGTGATAGATTTAAGTAAAATATTACAATTACAATAAAATTATTACAATATTAACAGTTAAAACAACTTTAAATATTACAATGAAAACAGCTAAAATTTCAACAGCATCCTGTTAAACAGACTACAGAAAAAGTCAGTATGAATGTCATTGACAGTAATTAATAGGAAAAGTTTCAGCAGATTTAGTATATAGATAAATGATACAGTTTATGGCTAGAACTTTTGTAGAGAATTCAGCGATATGAAATCATAAAAAATGCAACAATATGTGTACAAATTATCATAATTTTGCAGCTGCTAATATTCATTCTGGACAGGCCAACAGGCCAAGTTTAAAATGACTTTTGCATTATGCTGCCTTTTTCATAAGGCCTGGAGGACATAATGATCAATGTTTATAAAAAAAAACAAAAAACAATTTTCCCAGCCTGCTTTTAATATCCCTCACCTCTTCTCATATTCACGGGTGGCTTGTAATGCCCCCCTTTTCGTTCCACCTTAATGTTCCAGCATCTCCAATTTCAACATGTTTATTTTAGTTACCGTCTAATTAAAGACATTGCCTACAGTGGTTATATTTTAATTTTGCTGTCAGATATTGTGTTACCCTGTGACACCATCTAAATGTCTTCAGTGCCTTTCAGACAGAGACAGAACAAATAGTAATACATCTATTATTCTGTGTTTTCCTTTCCCTCTAAAACATCAGCCTGACCAACCATTCACGCATGTATGTGGCTGAACACACCTACCAGGCTGAAAGACAGCTGAGCTCCTGGCCTTTAATGGCTTGTTTGACCAACCTGATCTTTTCAGTTCTGTGTACATAGGAAAGGTGCTCATACAGGCTCTGATCCCATCATGGAAAACCTTTGTTTGTTTGTTTAAGACAAGACAGTGCTTGTGAATAAAGTAGTATTTTAATACAATAGGTATCGGCATTAGTCTTTGCTTGCTGATTAGTGATTTACTTACAAAAACCTTTGTGAAAAATTCCATTTGGATAGGCGAATGAGTTGATGTGTATCTTCTTTTAAAAAAGCACATTTTCAAAAAACTAATAATCTAGCCTTTTGATGGTGTTAGAATTAAAAAGTTTATTTAATTGAGAAGACACACTCTGAAGAAAGAATTTTACATAGTGGATTTTTGATCAATAATTAAGACACATCTCTCGGGTCATTTTGTAGTATATAATCTATAGGCACCACAATAGGATGTTTTTCTGTAAAATTCTTATAATTAGGACTAAACATGTAAAATTTCATGTACCGTAGAGACTATGGTTTTGCTTCAGATTCTGGAGAAAATGGGCCTCAGAACTCCATTACCCTGTGAGAACTCTGAGGACATGCATTTGTGTGAATACTATCTTTGGTACAGAGGAAATAAACATATTTGGTTTATAACTGTTTTATTTGGATCTCATAAGAAACAAACCTTTCAGTGAAATGTGGAGCCAAAGTTGCTAAATATATTAGGAAAATACAGTTGGAACTGAGTGGATGATACTTTCTGTTGGGAAGTTGTGATAGATGCAATTCATCCAAAAATCTGAAAACTAGTTGGTCAGACTAGAGTTTGCCTGTGTTGTCTTGCCTTAATTAAAAATATTGACATAGTCACTAGTGGAAATAGGATGGAATGCCCGTCCTGGCCATCCTTTTTATTGTGAAAAGATTTAAGACAAAAAGGCCAATGGAAATGCTCGAAAATGACTTTTTGATCATTGGGAATGTTTTTTTTTCCTTCTGTAAATTTGATTGAAGATATGAGGTTTTGTTCTGATAGCGACATGATATTTCTAACTGCTCCTAGCAACAGGCTAAACCTGAAATGCTACAATTTTCAACCATGTTTCAGTGTGATCTTGCCCTTTCCAAATGGAATGTAGGACACTGTGATCAAAGTAAAAAAAAACACTATTTTTCATTATTAATGCAATTCACATCTCTTACACCTCCCAACCAGGAGAGGAAACAGTAGAAAACCCCCAGCCAATTAATTACTCAGCCTTCCACATGTGGCAGTGTGGGGAGGGGCAGTGGGTGAAATCCCTTGGCTGGGGGCAATATATTTCCAGAAAAGCAATGTCAGCATGGTGGCAAATACACTGTGACAAGTGAAAATGATTAATGAGCTTTGAAAGACTGCTGCAGACATTTAACGAGGGGCAATATTTTTGATGAAGTCGCTTTGCAATCCATTTTTTGAATGGTTACAAATACTGGGACTGCCCCTGACCTTTGAACTTGTGCTGGTTAAAGGGGTAAGTGCTTCTGGCACAAGGCATTATAAACGTGTTTGTAAATCCTTCTATCTGTCAAGCTTTGAGTGATCTAGGAGCATCCAGGAGTATGTTTCAGAGAGAAACTCTCAACAATATTCAGTCAGATTCTGAGTAGTATTCAGTGAGGAAGGCAAGACTCTTTTCTGATACTGACTCTGAGTATTTGTCAATACCAGTTTTTCTCTTTAAAAACTACTGCTTTAAACTATTGCTATTGTTACAAAATGTAAACTCTGGGTCTGAAACAGTTAAGATGGCAATCCTAATGTACCAGTATGATAAACGTATCATGCTCAAACTGCTAAAACACTGTGCTGCCCCTCAGAGAAAAAGCACAGTAAACATCATGACTTTTTTTTAAATTCTGTTAATTACGCTGAAATAAACTGAAACATCACTTACAGTGCAAAAGGAGACTATTTATAGCAGAGACTTTGTCAGGGTCTTGGAACCCCCTGGGGCTGCAGGGGGGGTGGGGTGGGGGGTTTGGTCTACCCTGCAGTTTTTCATTATTTTTGAGATCCAGGGCTGTTCATAAAACATTTGGGACTGTAGGTCCATGCCTAACAATGTCCCTGATTCTAAGTAACTGAAGTTTAGTATTATACTTAACTAGCTGCTGTTGTCTGTTGTTAAACAGCACATTTCATGGAGTCTGATGCTGTGTCATTTACACTCTAGGCCATATGTTCTATATAAGGAAAGTAAGCCACAAAAACTGTCTGTTTTGAATTTGTTGTTTTTATGATGTCATGAAAAATCATGAATATACATACGTTTAATCAGCCTTGCCCTGCTCACTCAAGCTGAGGGTTTCAATCTCCTCTGCTTGAATGATGCACAATCCAGGTAGCCAATAAGAACAGACATCATTTACAGGTCATTTGAGTCTTAAAAGCACAGTAACATTAATGGTCCATGTAATTTTCAGAGATACAGATTGCTTTCCATATATCAACAATATGACCAGGAGAGTGAATGATACTGTAACAGTCATCTCGATGTTTCAGTTTTGGTATAATTTAATGTTCTGTTTGTTCTATTCAGTTCTTGACCCAATTAGATCACACTGTCCTCTGCTATTTAGTCCAGCTTTAGTATTCAGTGAAAGCTAAATTCTCTCTGCTATTGAATTGAAATGAATGTGTTGTAGAATGGATTTACAGCAAATTCACACACACATGTCTACATGACAGCACTTTTGGGGCACTTAATATATGAATTCTACTGTGTTCTGAGTAATTGAACTTAAAACACCCGAGTGGCGGTGACGGAGAGAACTCCTCGGCTGTCGTCCATCATTAGACCACCTCTCCACCTCTTTTGCTGGATGAAGTCTTACTTGGAGAAATTAACATTGGATTTTTGCAGCAGGTGGTGCTTCCTGTTTTCCTGAGTGGGAGCCAAAGCAATTCATGACTCAAGGCTGTGAGGAGTCCACTGAGCACGAGGCGCGATGCGCATGGGGAGCAGCTGAAACTCATTCATAATGCCGTCAACAACAGCGAGACTCAGAGAGGAGCTCCACTTTTTCAGCTGTCATTCTGAATTTGATTAATTGCTCCAGGACAACGATGGGAAAGCAGTGCAGATACATTCCTTATGGAGCACGACTTCCTCCTGATCTCACTGTAATGGGCTGACATTGCAACATTGTTATTTTGTGGCATAATAGTATAACATTTTTAAACAAATAACCCCAAAATTCTCTATAAATGAAAGGTCTTTTACACTAAATTGCTGTTTTCTTAGGCTCAGCCACTGCATATCTACTCATTGGCTGTTTTATCTGTTACATTTTCTATGTGGATTCACTTTGTAGGTTTACAGTTACTGACTCTGGCAGATCTCTTGTTCCACAGTTTATCAGCCCGGCCTCTACCCAAAGCCTGCTGTAGCTTCTCTCTGGCCCTAAGCGGGATTTTTCTGCAGGCCTCCCATCTGTCCGACCTACGAGTTTAAAAATAAAGAGGAAAGAATACTTTTTAAAAAAACAAGTTTTAGTGTCACAGCGTCACTAATATAAAGCAAATATAAAGCAGACAGAAAGACAGACAGACAATAATATAATGTATTCAATAAATAAATGAATGTAGCAAGTGTAAAATTACATGCTAACTAATGTCTAATATATATATTTTTATAACAGGTATAAATGGTTAATTTGTGTATCATTGATGATAAGATGTTAAGGGATGCCTCTTTGGAGTCCTAATCTGTTACAGATAACCTTTAAGCTTTGATTTAGTTTTACCTAACCCTGACTTTTCTGTCTTTGGGCAGAGGCTCACTTTTTAGCATGTCACCTTGGCGACTTGGGCTGCACACTTATCCTGCTCCAGGACAATAAGTACTAACACAGGACAGACAACAGCATGGCTTTTTACTGTTGTAAAGGCTTTACTTTTGACATATTTATGGAATTTGATTTCTTCACCTTTGAAAAATAAAGCACTCCTCCTCCTCTTTTATGCAATTGGCCTTTTATCATAAATGTCACTCTTTCTTAAGCACTGTAATGAATTTCTGGGAGCAGACTCAGTTACAGTGAAATGTTTCCTGGTTTCATTCAGTCTCAACAGTGCAATCAGTCAAGATTCAGTGTTTGGCAAACAGGCACAACATAGTAGATCCAGATTTAAAATCCACAAGAAGCCTGAGTCAAAAAAACAGGACAAGAAGCATATGGCAACCCGCACAGGACACCAGAACACAAAGTGTTCTACAAAACTTGGTCCTTGAAGAGTACTAGAGACAGAAAGTACTCAATTAACACAGTTCTCAAAAACCAGCTCCCCTAGTGATGAGGAGGGTGAACAGCAGAGCGCATGCACAAGGATGAACCACAGCTGAGATTGTCTAATCTGGGTATAACAGAAAAAGTTGTTTACCATTGCCAAAAAAACAACACAAAGAAAACATTTACACCACAAAAAAACAAAACATACCTTTATCTCAAAGTCTTTACATTCCGTCTTCTCTTCTTCTTTTCTGTTTTTTGCTACAGAGGGGTACGTCCTCTTTCAACCAGTTGCTTTTCTTCTTTCACTCATGCATCTTAAAAAGAGAAGTCTGATTTTAAAACAGCAGAGCATCACACATTTAATGTCAGTCTTTTACAGAATTTCTTGTATTTATTTTTCATACAAGAGGACTTTCATACAAAAAGTGTTTTCAGCTACAAAAAAGACACTCAGAATCCCAGTTCTGGCTGCTCTCACATGATGCAAACAAAGCTAACCTGCACTGAATTAGGAATATGGGGTTGAGGAGCAAACTGACAGCTGACTTGAACTTTATGGAGCGACTTTACACCTGGCATCAAACATTATGAACATTATGTATGCTGTTATTGAACGTTGTTTTCAGCAGCCCCATGGTCCCCCGCATGCATAACTGCCTTTCTCATTGACTGTGGCCTGAATTACTCTTTCAATTACATCGCTGATCATCTTGCACTACAGGACTCGAGTGCTCCAATTCGAGCAAACATGCAGGAAAATATCAGAAAGCCTTTGATCACCCAGAGCTGAGGTTGGATATCAATTGCTCCCAGCCTGCAAAATCTGAAAAATTTTGTCCAACGGGACTAAACTGGGCTAAATCATGTGGTGTATATCAGGCTTCAGAAGAAACAATGGCCTAGTAATAACCCATAGTATTTAGGGACCTCCTGATAAGGCAACTGCGTATGATGCTTATTAGGTAGGACCCGTAAAGCCTTTACACCATCCATCAATGGAAAGAGACATCAAAAGTGTAATTTTGACCTCTTTAACGCCAATAAACTGATATTAATGCCTCCATTCCTTCCTTTCATGACCTTATATTTTATATATGTGTTTCATAATGGTTAACTGATAGTAATAACTAAACAATGACTTTTTACACCCCTATAGGATTAAATGCAGCAGTGCAATGAAACGCTGACTGAATGAGATATGAAAGAAAGAAACATTTCATTTTCATGAGTTTAATTTTGACTTCTTACTAAGTCTGGATGCAGACAGTCCAAATTCTGTCCTCTCTTTTTTTTTAAAAAAGGGTTTTGGAATAAGCCTCTCTATTTTTTTTATGATTCTCTATGCGTGGTGCATCATGGGACTTCTTTAAAACTGCATTAAGCCAGTTAGCTATATATAATGAATGCGAATGCCCGCAATGAATGCATTTACAGTGGATGTATCGACAGAGGTCTTTTCTTAAAGGCTCGTCTAGTGGAAGCACTTTTAATTAAGAAGATCATTTATTTTCTTCTGGATGCAGTTTATATACATTAATGCAGCCGCTTCCGAGTATGTTCTCAGTGATTTTTCTTCTTGTGAGGTTCAGTTGCAGCTGTAATGCAAGATACACTCCTCTTTAATACAGATGCTTGTGAAGGAAGTATGAATGGACCAGTTGTTTTAGAGTCGGGGCTAAGCTCGGGAAGCTCGGTGGTGCTTCAGGTGCAGGGTGTGTCTGTACTAATAGTTGCTCTCTAAGGTCAGTAGGTCTTTATAGAAGAGTCTGAGAAGGAAAATTCATGCTTCTTCTGGGAAGATAATGATAGTGAATGGCCAAAGACACTGTGGTTTATTTTCTGTGATCTGGAACTGTTCATGCTGCATTTGGCACTTAAGCTTCACCATTTAAAAAAAATTAATTTTTTTAATGGAAATATGAATTGATACAAAGCTCTTCTTTAAGTAACAATAAACAACATTACTGGGCTTGATAACATCATACATTTTAAGGCATTTGAAGGCCTAAAAACATTCCTAATGTGAAAATAACTCAATATTCTTCAGAAAAGGGTATTCATTAAGTGAGACAAGACTGTACTGGCAATCAGAACTTATGAAGCATGATTTCCATAGGATGCCTAACATACTAATTTCACTCAGTATCAATCCCATGGGAGGCATTTCTCTTGAAGGTAGTTTGGCAGCTTCTTAGTCCATGGGCTCACTTGAGTCTGGGTTTGTTTTCCTGAGCTGTAAGCAGAGCTGGGCAATAAAATGATATTTAATGTTATTGTGACAGATCAAATCACAATATATCTCTGTCTGACTTTCTGAGTGTATGGATATCCTCAGCACTTTACTCTGATAAACTTCATGTTCTATTACAGATAATAATTATTCCTGTTTATTTTGATTTATTTGCAGTGTGTGTGAGATGTTGACTGAAAATCATTGTACTTTTTACTTTTTAATAGTACTTTGTTATCTGAGTCCCCCTGATTGATGTTTGAGACCCCTGAAAGTCTCAACAGAAAAATATAGAAGTGTGAAATGGCTGAAATGGCTGAAGTGTGTGTGTGTGTGTTTGTGTCTGTGTGTTTTATAACATGACTATCAGGCAACCTCCTTCTCACAAGTGCACAGTGCACCACCTGGCAAAGATGGTTGCCAAGAAATGCACATTAAGTGATGACTGTGGGTCTATATCCACTGAGACTGCATAAATATGGGATTCCTCGCTGCCCCACTTTCCCCCTCCAGCTCTGCACTGCACTCTCCTTTGCTCCATATCCTTCAGCTACTGA
Source organism: Bryconaethiops microstoma (assembly GCA_037577275.1). Classification (NCBI taxonomy): domain Eukaryota; kingdom Metazoa; phylum Chordata; class Actinopteri; order Characiformes; family Alestidae; genus Bryconaethiops; species Bryconaethiops microstoma. The sequence continues at coordinate 17,664 of JBBJLS010114439.1, forward strand.
TTGCACCTCACAAACACCAACCATTTAGGCATGCTTACACAAGGAAAACTATCATGCTTAGAACATATGCTTTAAAACAAACAGGCCTAGGAAGAAGAAAGCTGTTTAACCCCCTTTACTTCAAGCCTATTCTCCAGTTTTAAAGCCCCGAAAGCCCATTGAATCAAAAGACATTTCTAACAAATATGAAAGGTAGTTGCTTTAGCACTTACACAATAGCTTGTATTATGAAGGTGTTTTATATTAATGTCTGTTGGGATATTCCATCAAGACCATTTACATTTGCTGTATTTAGTAACTACTATGAAAATAAACTAAAAAAGCACCCCATTCTGATATCCTCTGTTGTTTTCCATATTTATCACAGTAAAACAACAAAAACCTAAACAAGCTTCAGCTCGTCCAGAATGCAGCAGCCAGAGTTCTCACTAGAACCAGGAAATTTGACCACATTAGCCCAATAATATCCAGACTACATTGGCTTCCAATCAAATTTTGTATTGACTACAAAATTCTACTAATGGCATATAAAGCCTTAAATGGCCTCGCACCCGATTACCTCAGTGATCTTATCTATTACTATAAACCTCCGCGGTCACTCAGATCTCAAGGTGCTGAGTACTCTTTTGTCCCCAGAATTATGAAAGCTTCATCAGGGGGAAGAGCGTTCTCATATTCTCATATGCGGTGGGCACAGAGAATTCAAGTAAACTGGGACACTGGTGTTGTCGCCCCACCACTCCTCACGTTCACTCAGGTTT
>JBBJLS010114497.1:0-18420 GCA_037577275.1 Bryconaethiops microstoma
TTTTAAATCACTAATAAACCCTCAGGTTTAAAAGTAAGTAAAAAAAAAAAAGTATTTTTTGTGATATGGCAAGTAGTGGTACTGCCTACAGACAAATTAGTTCAGTTTACATTTGTTTGGCTTTGGTTGTATATTTTATTAAGGCAAAGTAAAATGTGGTAACATGCATTTTAAAAAAACATTTACAAAGGGAAAAATCTCATGGCCTTTGATTTTTTTTTCAAGGTTTATAAAAAATGTAAAGCTTAAAAGGTATGCGAGTTATTTTAGAAATGTGACAGAGTACTTGAATAAAATACAAATACTTTAGAAATTAAAAATTAAATACTTCTAGAGCAAAGTAGTACAATTTTTGACCCATGGGTTTTAGTGACATGTCTGTGGATGACTTTAAAATTAACAAAAATTAACATCTGTTGGGGTTTAGAAGAAAGAAGAGTCCTGCTAGAGAAAATGCTCAGACATGGATGTCACTGATGCAACTAATTATAGAGAATGGATGATTTTAATAAATAGCTGATTAGATTATCAAACAGTCAGATTTTCTGCTTCCATTGTTTGACCGTCACATTGTTTGAAAATTGACCTATTTAAATTTGATCCCTGCAGGTATTCCTGTAATGTATTGCCTTTTGGAGGTGGTGTCTGTCTGCCCTCAGAAACTCGCTCCCAGATTTGCCTACAAAACTGATTGGATAAAAGTAAGTGTTTGAGTCTGAGAGCTTACTCTTTTATCTAAATAAAATTAATATTTCATAACTGTGTGCATCGATTGACACACTGTGTGTTTCTGTCTATGTTTCTGTCTGTGTGTGTCTGTCAGGGTCTGATGAACACTAATAAGGAAGACATGCGAGAGCTAGCTGCTCAGCTCTATGCCGTGGTTGTCTCTACCATGTCTGGCAACGAGCTTAAAACAGCTGTACAAAACCTGATCAAGATCACCAAAGACACTCATGTACGTACCACCAAGTCAGCATTAACCTTTTTGTGTTTTGAGTGCCTTTTAAAATTCTACTCAATAATGTAGCCAAGTGCAAACCCCTTAAAAGATTTTGCTCATTTTATGATCTAAAAAAAGCAACATTCTTCAAATGTAGTTTTTCTGTTAAGCAAATATAGGCTGATCGACTGCGTCTGGGTTATCAGTTTCGCACTTGAGCTCTAAGGGTAATGTTGCTAACTAATAATAAAAGTTAATAGCCGTAAAAATACATCACCAAAACTTCTCAACCTACTCAAACCACATTCAGCTCTTTGTTAATATGGACTTGTGGATGTGGTTTAGTGCTCAGTATGCTCAATTTTTTATTTTTATTTTTATTTTTATTTAATACTATTTTCGCCATAGTACTTTGGCCTATTTTTATTTTATTCTATTGTTTTCTCAATTCTGCTGCTCTGAACTTTATACTGTCCACTTTCTGTCGTTACTAATCGAATTTCCCACTTGTGGGACTAATAAAGGTTTATCTTATGTTATGTTATCTTATCTTATCTTGTCTTATACTATGAAGAAAACTTCTCCACTGCATGCAGCTATTTCAGACAACACCAGCAGTTTTTTCCTCTGTATTAATGATTGTCGTGGTCACAAAAGTAGAACTCGTTACTCCTGACGCAGTTTGTGAAAACCTTGTCATCTTAAAAGGCTCCTTACAATGGCAAGTGGTGATGTTTTTATTTTTATAGCTCACAGTAAGTCAGAGTCCTGAACCACATCCGCAAGTCTGCATCAGCAAGATGTGGTTGATTTAAGTACTGGGGATGTATTTACGGAAAATATTTGGGTGACGGTTGTTTGCTAGCAGTGACCTTGTAGCTCCAGTTCTAAACTTAAAAAGCAAAATTTGAACTCCTTACATGTTTTGGCTAATTAACCACATCTGGACTAAGAACAATGTGTTCACAGTACTGCCTGTAGATTGAGTATTTATAGGTATATGCAAATTATGGTTTTAGTCAAAATAGTAAAAATATTTATTTTGAAACAGAGTCCTGAGACCCAGCATGGTGCCATTTTGGCTCTTGGCTACATGGTGGGAAGATACATGAGCCAGAGGCGGAGATTGAACACAGCTGACGCCCTGAACATGGACCAATTGAGTACCACAACCAAGGATGATGAGGAACTGATCACTGTGGCAACCAAAACTATTGGTATGGATAAAACTCTTTGAATATGGTATAAATCATTGAATCTGGTTTCCGACACAATCACACTACTGTGTTCGTGAGGAGACCAGTGTTCTTATGTTTACAAATATTGGTTTTATAGCATCACACCACATTTTGTTATGGAAATGCATCTAGTTATTATTTTTCTTTTTATAGCTGGAAGTTGTTGCCTCTTTGCATCCTACATTTTTAAAAAAATATTTGCATGGTTCCAATGTCAAAACAGCTGTTACTATCCAGTGTGGTGTGCGTATATTCAGATTTTTGATTGGTTGCTCAGGGGCCGATTGATCAATCTAGCAGAGCTAAATACACAGCAGTCTCAAACAGATATCAAGACACTAAAACCAAGTTTGTTTTTAAAAAAGTAACATATGTGTGACACTTTTTTGTTGGTTTAATTAAAACAAATCAGCTTGTGAATGCGGCTACTTGTTCAGCCATTCTTAACCATAAATGGCTTGCTAAGAGCCATTGAGTTAATGCCCCTCTGTGCTCTGGCATTAGAATGCCAGGTACTGAATGAAGAGAATCAGAACAGATACTGGTTCAAATTCAGGTTCCGAGTTTTTTTAATCACAAACCTTTTTTTTTGCCCAAAAAACCAATGTTTCAGTGTTTCCAAATACTGGTATTACAGCAAACACACAATCACACTATGCATTTTCTTGTGCAAATGCAGTCTAGTTTCTTTGTTTCTTTATATCACTAAAGCACTAACAGTATTAATGGTTCTGCAGGGTCATTTCTGGATGGTAAGTCTCCTTTGCTGACGATAGCTGCAGTAACAGCTCTGGGAGAGATTGGCCGTAATGGTGAACTGCTGATTCCAGTGGATGGAGACGGTTTCACCAAACTCAGCCTGGTGGACAACTTGCTTGCCAAAATACCATCTGGCAAAGAGACCAGCAAGGTAACACACATACTACTCTGAAATATTTGCACATTTTCACAGTTACAAGAGAAAAAAAATTGCACTTTAGAAGTTTCAATTCAATTTTATTTATATAGCACTTTTTACAACCAGGTTATCACAAAGCAGCTTTACAGAAAATACTGGTCCGAGTTGAGAGCTGCTGAAACCAGTCGAGGGTATCCCGGACCCCAGCGATTGCAGGCCTGGGAAGTTGGTGACCTGGGGTCCCACGGTAATCAGTCGGGCTAGACAAATGTGCAGCCGTTCCCCTCGGACAAAGAAAAAGAGTTAGAAAGAGTTCTGTTTAAATATACAGAGAACTCTGTGAGGAGTGCAAGTTAAGACTCCGGCGTATCTTGCTAAAGCAGCCTAGCTAGAAAAGGCAGAACCGAGGGGTATGATAGGCATGAGAGTGCCCTGGGACACCGATGTACCTCCACTCAACGGTCACAAACCTGAGCGTGTTTAATCTATGTAGCAGTGGAAGCTAATCTCATGTTTCTGGATTATCATACCTAATGACAGCATGTACAAAGTAAATAAGAGGTCCTAATACAGAACCTTGTGGGACACCATATTTTACTTTGGAGAGTGCTCTTACAAACTGATAGCTATCGGTCAGGTATCATCTAAACCAGGGACAGCTCGTAACCTATTGGTTAGGGCGTCCACCCTGCGATCAGGAAGTTCGATTCCCAAGATTGCTAAGCACCTCTGAGGTACCCTGAGCATGGTACCGTCCCCACACATGCTCCCCGGGCGCTGTCTTCCTGGCTGCCCGCCACTTCACTTGGTTCACATTGTGTTCTGTGATGTGTTCATGTGTGAGAGAATGGTCACTTTCACATATGGCTATTCCAGTGACTCCGACAAAGTTTTCTAGTCTGACTAATAAAATAGAGTGGTCAATCATGCCGAATGCCTCACTAGGGTCAAGCAGAACCAACAAAGACACAAATCCTTTGTCAGCAGACAGTAAAAGATCATTTACTATCTTTACTAAGGCTGTTTCTGTGCTAAGATAAGGCCAAAACCCAGATTGAAAATTTTCAAATTTCATAACTGGTGGACCACGACTTTCTCTAAAATTTTAGATAGAAATGGAAGATTAAAGATGGGTCGATAGTTTGAGCGCTTGCATGGATAAAGACTTTTTTTAACAGAGGTTTAATAACTGCTAATTTAAATGTTTTTGGTATATAACCAATACTAAGTGAGCCAGTTAATACTGATAGGAGAGATCCGATGATTACTGGTAGGACTTCTTTAAGCAAGCTTGTAGAGTGTACAGGTCAAATGTACCGGTAGAAGATTTCAGAGAGAGAATAACTGTAGAAAGTTCTGTTTGTTGGACTGGACAGTTTCTCAAGTATGGCTGAGTTTTGAACAGTATCAGTGCTGAGTCGGGTGGAGTCAAATTTTCAGTTTAAATGTCTAAATTTTTTACATCCTCGAGGTGCAACACAGTCTAGTGTGGATCAAAGAAAGTTCTCGAAGCATTTAGGTTATCTAGGTCTGCTGGACAAGATGGAGTGCCAAATGGGGTTGATATTTCTGGGAGTTTTTCAATAACACTCAGAGTTGTGGCGGATGTAATTGCATGACTAATATGAAAGCGAGGGGATGTGCTTAAATAATGGTTAAGATGAAGTTCATATGTAACGAGGTTTATAAGATTACTGTGGACTGAGGAAGAATAGCTATGTTATGCACATTAACACTATGAGTCAAGATTAAGTGAAGCGTGTGGCCACAGCAGTGAGTAGTATCTGTTACATGTTGGGTGAAGCCAACCATATCTAGAGCGAAGGTAAACACAGTGTTTAAGGTAAACACAAAGTGAATATTAAAATTTTCAATAATTCTAATTTTATCACGACGTACTGCTAAATTTGCTATAAAACAGCTGAAATCTTGTAAGAACTCTGCATATGGCCCTGGTGACCTGTAGACAGTAATTAGGGAGAGAGAGTTGTTCTTTGTATCTAGATGAGTTATGTTAAGGAACAGAGTTTCAAAGGCAGAGAACTTAAACTGCACTTCTATATATGGTTCCTATGCCTCCCCCTCTACCATGTAGTCTAGGACTGTGTATGTATTTGTAGCCTGGAGGTGTAATCTCATTTAGAGCAACAAACTCGTCAGGTCTAACCCAGGTCACTGTAAGGCATAAAGTATCAAGATTCTGATCAGTTATTAATTTGTTGACAAGAGCAGCTTTAGGAGCAAGCGACCTAATGTTTAACAGTCCCAGCTTTAGCTTTAGATTTATGGTGCTGAGCTTGCTGGTATTATGAGAGAGATTAATTAAATTATTCGAGCACACTTTTTGAGATTTCTTACTTTTCTGGGACAGAAACAGTCTGAGGGACAGACACAGTCTTGATATTACACAGTCTTGATGGACGACTCAAGGCAGCTTCTAAACGGTCGGTGTAGCTGACAGTCTGTCTGCTGACACAGTTATGAATATGCTCTGAAAAGCGTATTTTGATACATTAATCAAAATCAGAATTTATCACAATAATAATAAATATCTTATTGCCCAGTTCTACCAGCTGGTAATGTTGTGTTGTCTTGTACAAAGTACACAGGTCAGTTTTTATTTCAGGTTCATTTTAAAGCATGGTCTGGTGTCTGGTGCAACTGGAAGCTGTCCTGTTTTCTTGCATGGTTGTTAAAAGTTATTGACCTATCAAAGATGATGTATTTGAGTGTCACTTATTGAAGAATGACACTTTTGTCAGATGAAAGAACGCGCAATCCAGACACTCGGTTTCCTCCCAGTTGGAGATGGAGAATTCCCTCATCAGAAGAAGCTCCTGCAAGGCCTTATGGATTCAGTAGAGGTAGAGTTATAAGATCCTTGCCACATATAATATGATGCTAAGTAATTATACTCTGCTTGTAAATCCTGTTCAGCATACTGTTTTATCTTCTCTGTGAAAAGGTGGAGTGAAAAGTTGTTTAGACTATTGTGCTAGTAATGTGTATTTAAAAGTCTCTCTTCCTTTGTTTCTGTCTTCCCCTCTGCCTTTCGTTTGTTTGTTTGTTCTTTCTCTCAGGCTAAGCAGGTTGAGCTGCAGTTCACAGTAGGAGAGGCGATAACTAGTGCTTCTGTAGGAAGCTGCTCTGGAGCTGCCAGAGATGTCTGGACTTGCACTGAAGACCAGTATTGCCCTCCTGAGAGTGAGTGTGCAGAACATCAAGAAGCTTGCTGTTTTGTATGAATGAGTGTCATGTCTGAACCACATGGTTTAACATACATGTGGTTGTTTGCAAAGGTTTTGATGGCTGATTTTAATCTAGTTCCAAAGGACATTATTGAAAACATTGTCTCCAAGCTTTTCTAAGCACATGTACAGTCTCTTAATAGCTTGATAAACTCATATCTCTCTCGCTCTCTCCCAGATGTGAAGAATAATGACATAGTGCCCTGGGCATTGAGCTCCATCTTGTGCAAGTACATAGTGAGTCAGAACCCTCACATGCGTCAAGCTGCCTGCATATGGTTGCTCTCACTAGTGAAGAAACTGAGTGAGCACAAAGAGATTCGGGTAAATTTAAATACATACACATGTTTCATACAGCATAACTTCTGCACAAGTATTGGCTGTCGAAACAAATGGTGAAAGGTCTGTGGGTGCTGAATACAGAGTATAACTGGATTGTAAATGTAATTCATTGTTTATCATAATTCATTTTGCACATTTAAATATTGATGTAAAATAAATGGACTGATAATAGACAATAATGACTTCATGTAGTAGTAATAAAACCAATGTGATGTAATAATATTGGCAAGTTTAACATAAGTTTAATGCTATCTATTTGATGTCTCTTTTTTGGTGTAGTCCCATCTGAAAGAGATTCAGACAGCCTTCATTTCAGTTCTATCTGACTCAGATGGTGAGTTATTAATTACACCCACTTGAACCAGGCGTGCAACTTCCAAAACTGATAAGATTTTTTTAAGCACAAAATGTGGAACTCCTGTTGGTATTGGCAGATGATTGGTTTAAAATGATTTAATCTGATATTTGGGGATGTATTTTATGTACACTTTGCTTTATACCCTTACGGAAATCAAAGTTGTATTTCTGTGTAGCGCTAGTCCAGGTAGATTTAGTCCCAACTGTTTAATTATATAAATGTTTATGTACCCCCATTGACAGATATTCACTTGAAAAATCAGCCTTTTCTATTCCAGCCTAGTTTCATGAGAATAAATGTCATAAAATTTTCCTGATTGTGTCTGTAGAGCTCAGTCAGGATGTGGCATCTAAAGGACTGGGTTTGGTGTATGAACTGGGAGGAGAGCAGGATCAGCAGGAATTAGTATTAACTTTAGTGGAGACTCTTATGACTGGAAAAAGGTATGTACAAATTGTCATTTATTAATCATCCAGCCATTCTTTATTATATACTTAGGAATTTACCTCAGCTGTGTTAAGTGAGTATTCATGGTTTATTGAACACTCATTAGTGTTTGTCATGGATGAATGGTAGTGCATCATAAGAGCATTTAGCAGGTAAATTCAGTTTTGAGGTCATATCGTTTCATAGTGTCTAATATAATGCATGATTAAATATTTCACTTCATTTGAACAGTGTGTGTGTGTGTGTGTGTGTGTGTGTGTGTGTGTGTGTGTATTAGAGTCAAACATACTCTAACAGAGGACACTGAGGTCTTTCAAGGCAATTCTCTTGGCAAAGCACCTGATGGGTAGGTCTTTTGGACTCATTTTTAGTTCCTAATATATAAAACGTTCTGATTTTCCACTTCGGTACACATATCTTGTAAACATGCTCATTGTTCATGTGTCTGGACACTGTTGCCTGTTTATTCTTACGAGGACTATTCTCAATCCAGTAGTGACAATGAGGTGTGAAGAAAATTTGAGCAGCACCTGCCTCTGTGCAACACACATGCACAAACACTAACCTACCACTACCATGTCAATGTCACTGCTTTTCTGAGAATGATCCACCACCCAAATAGCACCTGTGCATGGTCCTGTGGGGGTCCTGATCATTGGTGAACAGGGTACAGGGGGCTAACAAATCTGATCAAATGGACAATGAGTGTATAGGTACATGTTAGTTGTTACACATAACATTGAGTGGTGGTTATTTAGAATGTATGTTCTATTATTGTGTCCCAAATAAAGGTAGCCTTGTTTTGATTAACAGACATGGCCTCTCTACATACAAGGAGCTGTGCTCACTGGCTAGTGATCTGAACCAACCAGATCTTGTTTACAAGTTCATGAACCTGGCCAATCACCATGCTATGTGGAACTCTAGGAAGGTATGTGTTTTTAGTTAGTAGGTGTTGACTACAATACAATGTTGTGGGTTAAGAACTTTAAGAACCCACCCTCTCCACTGCAATAGGATCTTTCTCCTCAGCCCGCCCGCAACACCCCCCCCCATATTATAAAGAGCTGATCATAAAAGTTGTTTGACAGCTTAGCCCTTAGATGATATGTTTCTGGTTTCTGCTTTACTTGTTCTTTTTTAATGTTTACAGCCTTAAATCATGTGTAATGTACAAGTGTCTCATATCCTTTGTTCAGCAAAATCCAGCCAATATGATAAAAATATTTTTTTTATAATTTAACCAACTGACACAGTTGACCCAAAAATAAACAAAAGTATGAAAATCCTTTACATCCTACATATAAAAACCTTCAGCTTACACATGCATAAAAAAATTAACTGTGTGTACAAATAATTACAAGTAAGGCAGACTTTGTGTTCCTCTCCGTATGTGCTGCTTAAGAACAGTCAGCGCCGCTTTACACACACACTCATACCTTCTGCCCACCTCAACCCTCACCTCAACCCTCACACAACCCTCTCTTACACACATATGTGATTGGGCTTATTACATCACATACTTTTTCTGCTCTTTTTACTATAAAAAAAATATAGATTTAATTATTTTTACTTTTAAATGACACCATTTAAAAAAATTTTAAAGTTCCAAAAAGTTCCAAAACCCATACATTTTTCAAAGTTTGAGATCACTGATTCTAGACAACGTAAGAAAACAAAGTGAAACTAAACTTTCTGTAATGTTTGAATCCTCTACTGTTGAGCCAAACACACGGAAGCTCCAAATAATGACATACTTTTGTATACAACAGTGCTTTAGCAGCACCGCACTTTTGATGTGCCAGCCCATCATTCCAGGTGCTGTTGGTGGTGGCCTAGTGGTAGGATACTTGCCTCTGGACCAAGAGGTCATGGGTTCGAATCCTACCTCCAGCACACCACCACTGGGTTCCTGAGCAAGAAACTTAACCCCAAGTTGCTCCAGGGAGACTGTCCCCTGTAGTTAGGGAATGGAAGTCGCTTTGGATAAAAGTAAATGTAATGTAAATGCTGAAGGTTGAGAAATAGTGTTTCCTCTGCTCAAGTTTAAGGTTGATACCTCTTTATTTATATGTAATTAGCATAGGCACCACAAAAAGGCTTGCAATATTATTTATGTTCTGTTGATTACCTGGTTTCCTTAAATTAACATGAAACTGTGTTGAACTTTTCTAGCTTTTGTATAATATTCAGTTTAGGATGGCATTTGATAAAATACTGTATGTTACCCTGTTATGTAAATTTTTCCTACTTTCTACTTTCTTTGTTACTTTCTACAGTTACACATCTTCATGTATTTAATGTACTTATTCTTGGGCTTTTTACTGAATATTGTTTACATTTCCTGAGCTGTTTTATTGCATTCACTGTTATGCTGCTTAATTATGTAGCACAATTGTGGTGTGTTTAATTTTTGCCTTTGTGGATTCCTCCTCTGCTGTAGGGAGCAGCATTTGGATTTAACATTATTGCAGCAAAGGCAGGAGAGCAACTTACTCCCTTTTTGCCTCAGTTGGTGCCTCGCCTCTACAGATACCAGTTTGACCCTAACCTGGCCATCCGGCAAGCGATGACAAGCATTTGGGACGCCCTTGTCACAGACAAAAATATTGTGAGGTTTATTAAAGTAAAGAGGTTTTACCTTAAAGTCTCCTTGGATGTATTAAACAAATGTAGTTGGTTTATCTAAATCTTGGCTTATCTTATGAATTCATTATATTCAAGATGCATTATGGAACTTTTAATTCTGTTTGTTTCTTAACCCAGGTTGATAAATACTTAAAGGAGATATTTCAGGATGTCATAACCAACCTAACCAGTAATATGTGGAGAGTTCGGGAGTCATGGTAACTTTAATCAAATTAGTCATAATTCTAACACAGAATGTCGTTATATGAAATTCTGATAGTGTTTTTGGCTTTTTTCTGTCTGTAGCTGTTTGGCTTTAAATGATTTGATTCGTGGAAGGCAGGCAGATGACATAATTGACCACCTAACTGAAATCTGGGAGACATTGTTCCGGGTTTTGGATGATATCAAGGTGACGCATAATTAACGACATTTAAGATAACCTTTAAGTAGCTTAAATGCACACAGAAGATGCACACGGATGTAAGATTCCCATCTCTTTTTTTTTTCACTGGATAATAGTTGCTGTTTTCACTGGATTATTTTTATTACTGTTACTATTATTATTTTTATTATTATTATTATTATTATTGTAAATAGCTCAAATTTAGCTAGTGAATTTTTCATTCCATCCGCTATGATAAAATTTTACCTGTGTTACTTTCTGTACTTCAGGAGTCGGTACGAAAGGCAGCAGATTTAACACTGAAGACCCTCAGCAAGGTAGAAAAAAACTAATCAAAAGTTACACGTCTCTCCCCTCTCTGAACTTAAAGTGCCAAGGAGCGATTAGACGGTCTTAGCAGTTCTGCAGTTCTCGAGAAGAACATACCCTCAAAATCCTGATTAATGACAAAGGTTTGTGTCTCTGACAGGTTTGTGTCAGGATGTGCGAATCAACAGGTGCTTCTGCTCAAAGAATTGTTGGGGTGCTGTTGCCAGTTCTGTTGGACAAGGGCATTGTCAGCAATGTTGCAGAAGTGCGCTCTCTCAGGTAGGAACAGGCATGCATGTACTTAAAGGTATAATTTGCCAGCCGAAAATGCATTCCTTTTTTAATTTCCAAATGAAAATACACACATCATAGGTGTTCTTAAATTGTAAATATGGCAGCTTTCTGTCAAATTTATTGCCAATTTCTGTGTCTTTGCTGAGTGCAACATGTTGGGCACAAAAATAAAATATACCATAACTTTTGCACTAGGTTTTATTTTCATTAAATAAACGGTAACTGCATTAAAATGTGGAGTGTAGAGAATTGTACTTTTCTTTTGCTTACTTGCTTGCTTTGCTTTACTTAAATTTGACCAGGGGTGCCAAAACCTTTGCATATGTTGTACAGCTAAAAACAGTAGTAGCAGCAAGCTTGGTACCTGAATGTTATGTCTTTGTCTATATTTGTATGGATCAGTATCCAGACGTTAGTGAAGATCAGTAAGGCAGCAGGCAGCCGTCTGAAACCCCATGCCCCTCGTCTCATCCCAGCTTTGCTAGAGGCACTGAGCGTGCTAGAACCACAGGTACTCAGCTACCTCAGTCTGAGAGCCACTGAACAGGAGAAGGTGAGTGGCTGCTCTGCTTTTTGCATAGTTTGACCTCAACACACCATACTGAATCATTAACATTAAAGAGCATATTAAAGGATTGTCTCACCTGTGAGGTGTAACACAAAGCTTTTTCCGGTATCACGAAGTTAAACATAATTTCAGGTTTTATATAATAACTTGATGCATTTCTGCAAGAAAATATTAATTGTGATTGCGTGGCTGCTGCAGACACACAAACATTGTTTTTTTGGGCAATACAGTTTGTGTTAAAACTAGGTGTCAAGCGATTAAAAAATTAATCTAATGAATTATAAGCTCTCTGATTCATTAATTTAAATTAATTGCACACATTTTTTTTCTGTAAAAGTGTAAATGCAAAACTTTTTTGCACTGTTCTTGTGCAGTATGATCTAATGTGCTGAGGGAAAAAAAACAATAATTCTTCAGGAAGAACAGTGATGGAACTAAAGTGGGGGAAATAATTATTTGATCCCCTGCTGAATATGTAAGTTTGCTGACTTACAAAAAAATGAACATTCTCTAATTTATGAGGTAGTTTCATTTTAAAGGAGAGAGAATATTAACCAAAAATCAAGAAAAAAACATGTTACATAAAAGTTAAAAATTATTTTGCATTTCACTGAGTGAAATAAATATTTGATACTCAAGCAAAACATGACTTAGTACTGGATGGAGAAACCCTTGTTGGCAAGCACAGCAGTAAAATGTTTCTTGTAGTTGCACAAACTCAGCAACAGATATCATTTTGTCAGGGAGTTAGTTAGTGGGTCACAGGTGCTCTGTTTTGCACTGTTGAGTGCCTGGTCGAGTGTGGCTGGCTGAGGCTGGTATCAGGCTGTTTAACATGTTGTTTTTTCTGTGATTAATTGATTGAAATTAATATGTTAATCAGAGACCACTAGTTTTAACTTATTGCACCATGGATTTGAACCAGTGATCTTCTGATTCAGTGCCAGGTATTCTACTGGTGCATCACCGTGAGAGACGTGAACTCGCCGGCTTTTACCAAACCAGGACGGCTGAACACGTAGCTGCATCAAATTTCAATTTACCCACAACAAACATTGGCAGACGTCTTTATTGTTTTACCTGACCTGAGCTTTAGTGTATTGAAGTCTGTTTGAGTGTGTTTTGCTCCACATTTGTGTTTCTCCGTGTTTCGCCCCTTTCCAGCCTCCTTAGCTGTGACATTACAGACTCCAACACGCATCTTGATGGCAATTTTTTAAATTTATTTATTTTTGGGCCATACTCTGCCCCTGTTTACCTGATCAAAAAGTTTTAAGTTAAAAGTTACAAGCGCACTGTCCCGGATATTAATGCATGCTTTGACGTTGGAACCGTTCCATTATTTCAGAAACTGTAGGATAAGAGGTGCCAAATGCAAAAGTTTTGCATTAAAAAAATCTTTTTGAGGTGAGAATCGAATCCCAGTCATCTGGGTGAAAATTCTGTGCCATACCTTTTGTGATAATTCATCGGCTCTTTGGTTTTAAGAAAGAACTTTAATCATCGTAAAGGAAGTTCTTTAGTCATTAGCATGCTCAGTGCATTAAGAAGAATAAAAGAGTACAACAATACAATAAAAAAAAAGACAATAGTGCAAAAACAAGAACATTTATTTTAACATTGATTAAAAAGCTTCTGTGGATTTAACACACAGAAGCTCCAAATAAGGATGTCCATTTGTATATGACAGAGTTTTAGCAGCGGTGCACTTATTTTCTGAGGGCTAGTTGAGTAAAGGTTTGAAAATAAACACAATTTTCACCCACAGTGCACTAACAATGTCACCCAGAGTGGTTAGACTTGAAACATTCAGGTCTCAAGAAACTTAATTCACAGCAGTGGTGATGTGCTTTTGGCCTAAATTGTATTTTTCAAAAAACATTCATGATGGAGAACAGGGTGTTTTAAGACAAAACAGATGTCTAGGAAACCTTTTTTCTTATACCATTATTTTACCATCAACATTGTGGGGCACCTGGTGGCCTAGTGGTTGGGGTGTTCGCCCTGTGATCAGGAAGTCCCAAGACTGCAAAGCACCTCTGAGGTACCCTTGAGCAAGGTACCATCCCAAAACACTACTCCCTGGGCGCTGTGTTCCTGGTTGCCTGTTGCTTCACTTTGGTGAATTGGTTAAATACAGAGGAAGAGTTTTGGGCAGCTGGTGGCCTAGTGGTTAGGGCGTCCGCCCTGCAATCAGGAAGTCAAAAAGGATCTTCTGATATGTATTGTTGATGCCTGTAAATGTTCTTTTTTTCCAGAGTGCTATGGATACTGCCAGACTAAGTGCAGCCAAGTCTTCTCCCATGATGGAGACAGTTAACATGGTATGTGTTACTGTCTCACATTTTAGTAATCAAGTAAAGTAATGATTATTTGACAATCGAGTAATCATATACATCAAGTAAGTCCTACAAATGACAGACTTCTCCTGTGTTGGGGTGACACACCACACATTCTGGCTAGTAAAAGCAGTCAGTAATAATTCAATTCTTTATCCCAGTGCAGTTGTGTGAGATAATGTCCTTGTATGTAGGTTCACTGCCTAATGATTGGATTGTGTGTACATGGTGTAGTGTCTACAGCATTTAGATGTGTCAGTGTTAGGAGAGCTGGTCCCCAAACTCTGTGACCTGCTGAAGACTGGAGTCGGCCTTGGAACCAAGGTAAACTTATGTATATACTTGTGGCTTCAAACACAACATTTTTGTAGGTTAGAGTTTTTGTAGCACACATTAACTCTTAACATTTATACAATCCACAGGGAGGCTGTGCAAGTGTGATTGTATCCCTGACAGTGCAGTGCCCTCAAGACCTCATGCCTTACTCAGGTAAATCATACCAAGTCTGTCACCATATGCATAAAACATTGAACTGCATTGTGCTTCCCGATGATTTCTGCGGGGTCATTTCCCGATGATATCTGTGGGGATAGACATCATGCATGTGGGAGTAGCAGCATTGCAAAGCTGACAGTTTATGTAAACTTTGTGCTGACAGCCCTTCAGATAATTGAAAACTGGTCCAGTGAATTTTCATATGTGAGAAGCTAGTGGGACATAATTAAAGTTGTTTAAAAAAAGTAATCATTTAGTGTGTACACTGAGCACTGAAGCGGAAGTGATTACATTGGTTTTGGGATATGCCTTGAAGTGACACTCTGAAAATGCGACCCTAAAACATTTGAGATGCAGTTACAAATACCTCCACTGGTTTCTGTTGGCTTCATTTATAGGTAAACTAATGAGTGCACTTCTGAATGGTATCCATGATCGCAGTGTTGTGGTTCAGAAATCTTTTGCCTTTGCCATTGGTCATCTGGTCAGGGTAAGCACACAAATTTTGGCATGTATTTTGATTCACAAAACAGTTTGAAGAGTTTGCATGCAAAAGCAAAAATGCACTGGTTTAAATTTAGAAGTGAAATGTGATTCTTCTCACCTGTAGACAGCAAAGGACAGCAGTGTGGAAAAGCTTCTGCAAAAGCTCAGCACTTGGTACCTAGAGAAAGAAGGTAAGACATTTGTAAATAAAGGAGGAACTCCAGCCACATGCTCCAATTCCATCCACATTTAATTTTTACTTTCATTATATTCCTTTCTTTTTTTGTTCACTTCGTTCTTACTTTCTTCTTCCCTCTTTCCGCTCGTCATGTCTCCAGAGGTGGTGTATAAGTCTTCGTGCTGTTTGACTGTGCATGCCATCAGTCACTACAGTCCTGATGTGCTAAAAGCTCATGCCGGTTTGGCCCTGCCCCTGGCCTTCCTAGGAATGCATCAGCAGGCTGATGAGCAAGGAGACAGCAGCGATGCCAACCTGTGGGCTGAGGTCTGGCAGGACCATGTGCCTGGTAAGACTCGACAAATCAAAATGTGGTTCCATTTTACATTCTGTTGCAAGTAGTGTTTGTGTACCAGTGCTGGGTGACATTTTCACCCCTAACGGTAAAACTTGATGAAATATGACTGCTTATACAGCAGGAAAAGGAAAAGCTTGCGTCTGAAATCAGACACATCTCAAACTTGCAATTAGTTTTAGTATGATTTGGGAAGCAGTCACACTATTGCTCTTAAGTTTTATTAGGGGTCCAAGCAGGCAGTGCGGAGGATTCCTATTGTTTTTATGCTGATTTTTATTATTTTTCTGCCTCCAAACGTGTTGGGGAGCAAAAACTGTAAGGTGCACAGCCTTGCAAGTTGGCAGGTACATGCGGTATTCCAATCACTACTCAGGCACCAACAGCCACACCATTGCACCAGTAGGTGGCGCTATAACAAGCACTGTTGCGTCTCAGCAACTTTGAACTGTAGGTCTAATTTTCAAAATTGTTGTTGCATATTAGTCCTTGGCGTCAGCCGAATCAAATGAGACCACGCCCACTAGTTTCCGCCTCATTAGATTTTTTGCTAATTTGCATAATATGCAAAACCAACCTTTGCGAACTAGTCCCTGGTTTTTCCACAAATCTGCACAATTGTGGTCTCGTTGGAATCGCAAGACACTCATTGTCAATAATTATCAAAAAGCAAATTTGCAAACAGCATGGCTGCCATGTGCAAATTAAGCTTGTCGGTTTTGCATACAGCGAGTTAAACTGTAGTTACTCATAAACCCTTGGGTCAGTGCTTACCAAACTTCGTAAACCCATGCAAGGCGTCACTCAACAGCAGTACCCCATATTTAGCAGTACCCTTGGTGGTGCTATGACAGGTCATAAAGCCCATAAAGCATGAAATTGCCTCTATCTCTCCAGCCGTGTGGCCACTGAGCTCGCACATTTGCATTCCACACCCGAAGATATTGCTCTAGCACATTCTCGAATTTAAGTGACATCGTGCGACTGTATCATGAAATACATGGCCAATATCAACCAAAGGGGCGTCAAAAATTTCTACATGGCAAAAATCATGGCTATCCCAGGCCGACGATTCTCTAACTTGGTACGTTTGTCGACATACAAGCTTTGACACTTTGCCCATTGTGGGAGCCGCTATAGCACACATTCAAACATGACGATGGTTTTTCGAACAGAAATCATGACATATGAGACATAGAAATAAAACAACTGACTTGCAGATACCCCTGATGGATGTCAACTTTAAAACCTTGGAAATGTTTTACATAACTTTCTTTCTTTGCACATAATTTGCATTATTAGAAATTTTTACTTTTATGAACTAGTCTTAGGTTTTTTTGTCCTATCTTAATAATTATTGCCTTACATGGATCCAAAGAGGCCCAAATCAAATAATTATCAAAAACATTTAGACTTTTCTGAACAGCATTGCCACGACCTGCAAGTACATTCACATGAATGTGACATAATTGACCCTAATGTGCCCAAATTGCTAACGCTGGGTCTGATCTGCACCAACTTTGGTACAGATGTATAATGTGGTACCGCAAGGATGTGTGCAAAATTTAATTGACATCCGCCAATGGGGGGCGCTACAGTAGAGAATTGCATTTATTGGTGTATTTCTTCCATGGTACACAAACCAGTCTAACTCCTGATCCGTTCAAGATAAGAGTGACACTTGAATAAAATGGTCAGTCCGCTCATTGCTAAACTTTCATAAACCACAACTTGTGGCTTTTGGTGACATCACTTCACTCTGATTTATGCATAAACTGAAATACACTTCAATTATGGAATTTCTGAAACGATGCATCCTGATTGGAGAAAAATTGTGAAAGGCTTCCACATTTGTGTCTTTCAACACTTTGTAAATTTTGTATCATTTTGTCATTGAATGGCTAAATGGTGGCCAAAATGCATGTATAATAATTACACACAGGAAACAATTGAATGATACTTTTGGGATTTCAAGGCACATGTGTCTCAAAATGAATGTTTATATATTGTCATCATCAGAATAAGCATGCCAAGTTTCCTAACATTTGCTCTTTTTTTTGCCAAAAATACACATTTCAAACCAAATTTGTGGCTATTGCCTTTCACGAAATGTCATCTTAGAGCTAATTAATTCACACCAGTTATAATTTGTGGTTCCATCTCTTCAATCAATTTCTGCAAATACAAACAACTTATGAAATATTGTCTCTGTGTAGCAATAACCCAAACTCCATTTTAAATGTAATTAGGAAAAAATGCAAAGTAATAACGATACAATTTAATTGTAACAGATATTAGCAATGAGACACACATAATAATTTGGGGGTGGTGGCGGCCTAGTGGTAGGATAATTGCCATGAGGTCATAGGTTCGAATCCTACCTTCAGCCCCACCACTGGGTTCCTGAGCAAGACCCTTAACCCCAAGCAGCTCCAGGGAGACTGTGAGACTGCCCCCTGTTGTTAGGGAATGGAAGTCGCTTTGGATAAAAGCGTCTGATAAATGCTGTAAATGTAAAATTTCGATTCAGTTTTTCCTTTCGATTGGTTTTTATTTCTATTTTTGTTTTAATTACAATTCTAATTTTAATTTAAATTTTTTTTAAAATTTCTATTGTTTAAATTTCGTTTCTGTTAAATTCTGATTCTGTTCTGTTTTTAGGTTTCAAATTTTTTTTATTTAGATTATTTTCATTTCGATTTTTAAAAAAGTTTTGATTGTTTTTATTTTTTAAATTTCGTTTCTGTAAAATATTTCGATTGTTTTTATTTTCGATTCTGTTTTAAATTTCGATTTTGTTTTTATTTTTGATAGTTATTTATTTTGATTTTGTTTTTAGTTTTCAATTTATTTTCATTTAGATTTTTTGAATTTCGATTCTGTTTTTA
>JBBJLS010114534.1:0-18416 GCA_037577275.1 Bryconaethiops microstoma
CCCCTGCTTATTGCGGTGAAAAACCGTGATGTTGTGATGTGGTAAAAAAATGCCTAAAAGTGCCTATTTTTATAGTATAAACCCTAAATATGGCCCCAGATATGCTCCCAAAACACTTTAGTTTCTTGTAAAGGTAAAAATGTGAAGGTAAACCCATACTGTACAGTTTACACTGAACTCCCGCAGTGCTAGAATGTAGATACTGATGTTACCCCTGTATAGACTGTACTGTAATGTATACATGGGCAGTTTCTTTGGTATGCGCTGTCGTTTTATTTGGTATAAACAGGTAAATACAGTAAGAAATTAATTTAATGTACAGTAATAAAAATACAGGGCTTTAAGAAGAACAAAACGAAAAACACGAGAACACTCGAGACGCTCCATGGCGGAAATTCTGGACTGCAGCTGCTTCAGAGGCCAGCAGCCAATCAGCAGCAAAATAAATAGCGTTCTTGGATTGGCTACTTTCAAACCTCCTGCCTCTGAGTACAGAGTATTTCACCATCCCAAGACGCGCTTACCCTGTGTTCTCTGGACAGTACCAAAACATTTATAATTATTTTATGGAAATGTAGCAGACTTTATGCTAATATTTATGTTACAAAATTAGTAAATGATATTTTTCTTAATGATTTAGCACTAAAATTCATGAAAAATTATATATTGCCACGAGAAAAGCTGTGACGTCCAGGCCTCGTCCGCCACGCCCCCTCGTCCTTGTGCCAGGTTGTTTATGTTTGGGCGTGGTGCTTAGCAACCCAGCATGAGGACAATCATAACAATTATTATATTTGGTTCTCAGGAAAATCTGCGATGGACTGAAACGACGACTGCTAATCCATGTTATATATATATATATGTATGTATGTAAGACTTTTGCACAATACTGTATTTTCACAAATTTAATGTACTATTTGATGAATGCAACATATCAGTCTGAACCCGACTACAGTCTTTATCTTCTTGATTCTTCCAGAATTCTTCTAATAGAAAAATATTCATAGACAGTCTTACATTATGCTTAGAATTAAAACCCAGATATTCTGGAGATGGTGAAAGACACTTTAAAACAATATTTTCTTGAAGTAGTTCAGACTGATATCTATTGTTGTCTATTGTTGTAATATCCAACCTATTTTCTCCTCCAGTTTCCTCATTAATTGTGGGGCATCACTTTCTAATATTTGTTCATATTTAGTCAAAACCTTTCTTATCTTATTCCAACTATATGTACTGCCCCACTAGCTGTCACATGACCTTAGAGCATAAGAGATACAACCCAAGCTTAACGACTGACACATTTGGTTTTATTGAAATGCTACTTTTCTAAATATGAAATTTTCTAAATCTCTTTCTTTTCTTTCATCAGGCAATGGCAGTTCAGACATTGACTTTTGTGGAGAGATTACAATTAAAGTTGCCATCTGATGTCTCTTCCGTTTGTACAGTCAAATCTCCCTATGTCCTTCCAGTAATGTGGGGTTTTGCTTGCAGACTTGACCAGCCTACTGGCAGTTTTATTTCCCAGAAAGTGTTTCTTGGTCTTCCAAGAAACATCTTATCTTATTTATGACATTTTGGACAGTGGAAATTACCAGCAGGAGTTGTTTGAATTTATTTTATATTTCTTTTCGTGCTCTACAATCTTTACTTTTATTCTACCACTTACATATCCCCATTCTTGAAGGGTCACATCATTCATTACACTTTGAAGATGTCTACACTAGACCTGGATTGGGGCCTAAAGACTCAAATTAGCTTTGAAATCCTATTAAAAATTGGATTGCCTGAAAAAGTGCCATTCTATTTGACAAATTAATGGTAATTGTGCTTCAAAACTAGTAGAAATGAACACACTTGTTGTATGCCAGTACTGTATTGACTGATTTTCACTTCAACAAAACTTTCAAAAACAGTTCAGCAGGTGCCCTGACATTGTGTTAAATCCAGCCTGAATTTTCCATCTAAGATGCCAGTTGTGTTCATTAAAACAACCAGTGAGTCTTAAAATGATGAAACAATGAGTACATAAAATAATAAATGGCAGTGTACAGCTGGCCTAAAGCATTGGCATCTTATTCTGGCTAAAGAGACTGAATTGGTCTAGGTATGTTCAGTTTTTCTGGTAAACACACATGATGAATCAACTGTAAACTGTATATTCAAATAAACTTGTGTGGTTTACACTTGAGAAACAAGGGCACTGGAAGGGTGGATGGTGTAAAGGGAGGAAGTAGAAAAAAGAAGGAAAGAAAGAAAGTGTGGCAATGGCTTATTTCCCATGTGTGGAATGACTGATTTATGACAGAGCTGCTCTGATCTCTCACAAACCACAGAGAGCATAAAGTAAACGGAACTACTTCTCTCCTCCCCCAGACGTCATTCAAAGAGAGAGACAAAGGTGACAATTTGTTTCTATACAGATGTGATCCAGTTC
The DNA here is from genome assembly GCA_037577275.1 of Bryconaethiops microstoma. Classification (NCBI taxonomy): domain Eukaryota; kingdom Metazoa; phylum Chordata; class Actinopteri; order Characiformes; family Alestidae; genus Bryconaethiops; species Bryconaethiops microstoma. Next base: position 2,441 of record JBBJLS010114534.1, read on the forward strand.
AGACATCCACACTGGAGCAGAGAGAGAGAATCACTGAAACACACCCTTGAGGCTCAGACTCTTGACAGTAATATTCTTTTAAGGCTGGGTGTTCTGGATGAACATTTTTCTGTCATAATATCAGGACCCAAACTGATCAGGCTTTTAATAATACTGCCTTTTTTTTCTTTTAGATTTAACCCTTTTTCTCTCTCATCTCAATACAGTCAAACAGTGTAGAAATATCTAGTGTTTACATTAGTTATGCAATTACAAATTAGCACAGCACAGCAACACACACTCACCTCAAACTGTGTTGAGATAAAGGGCTCATTTTCTACATACTGTATATTCCTGTGCCTACTACACTATCTAGGCACCTTGTATTTTAGGCACTTTCCAGCCTGTCACAGTATAACATTTGTTCCCATTTCTTTCATTTAATCTACTCAATATACCAAAGATAGAACAGTCTGACAGGCAGGTATTTCAGCACCAACAAGGGTGATTAAAGGCAAAACTATAAAGAAATAACAGGTGGCTCTAGACTGTTGCACAGTGCTATGCAAATGAGCTCTGTTCTGAAAATATGTCTGGACTGAAACACTCCTTATAGCTTCAGTGTGGGTGGGTGGGTGGGGCTAAACCACTCAAAGCTGAAATGGTGGAGACTTCATAATGGTGGAGACTTCCTGAAGGGCAGATATGGCAACACTGATGTATTTTTGTTAGATATAGCTTTTTTAAAATAAAGCCATAACGTGCATTCCATAAGATAAAGTGTTAAAGTATTTCCAAGTAACTAGGGGGTGTGAGGGAAAATGACTGAGTATAAAGGCAAAGCATGCTTTCTTTACAAATCACTTTTCATTAACACTATGGAGAAAGAGAGGGAGAGAGAGAGAGAGAGAGAGAGATGATTTTCTCTTATTCCGTATCATTCTGACTGCACCATCAGTTGAGGTTTATTGAAAATTAATTTCCTGCAGAAGATGATAACCGGCCTAATACTTAGACACAAATCAATTAGTTTTCAAAGGACCTCTTTCTCTGTCTCTGTCTCTCTCTCTCTGTCTCTCTCTCTCTCTCTCTCTCTCTTTCTCTCTCTCACTCTCTCTATCTATCTGCTGGGAGGCTGCTAATTTTCTCTCTGTCCTCCTGAACCGTACATTCTTTCATCAGAAGCTTGTAATGAGGGCAATGATGGAGGTTCTGAAAAGATGGTCTAATCTCTACTGATCCTGTAGCACTAGCTGGCCCCACACAACCTGGGACTTGAAGTTCCTGAACATGTAGTGCCTGGACCTGCACAAGGTAGAACTGAAGTATTTAGACCTGTAGTACCTGGACCTGCAGCACTTGAACCTGCAGTACCTGAACTTAAAGTACCTGAACCTGCTCTATCTGGACCTGCAGTACCAGGACATGATCTAGCTAAACCTGTTGCATCTGGACACACACTAATTGGCGCTTTTCTGAATAGTTTTTTTCTTCAGCCTTTTAAAGCATTTCAATCTGACAAATTAACAAAAACCAGGACCTGCACTTTCAGACCACTTTATGGTCCCTTCCTGTAGGAGGTGTTAATCTATGTTAATATTTTGTTTTAAGATCAACAACTGATCCATGCCAGCAACGCAACAAATGGTAAATTATGGTCATATAGCAAAACAACTCCTTATATGGATTTTCCCCCATTTTGTGTTGATGTTCAAGGTGTCAGATGTCATGCTGAGCTTTGTTTGGTGTTCCTGTGTCACACAGAACCAAAGTTATTGTAATTTAAAAAAACATGTAATAAAAATATGTCCATAATAAATGCCAAAATTTATTTTATTAAGACATATTTATTGAATTTTGTATTTATAAACATCCAACACTTTAAACATCTTCAATATATGGCAGTAATGAAAATAATAAAATACTTTTTTTAAATAATACTCGAAGGGACAATAAATAAGTAAATACATTTCAAAAAATAAATAAATAAAAATTATTGAAAAAAAAAAATAGTACGTTAGTGTACATTCCCCATATTTAGTTACATATTTTTCTTTGCCTCACTCTCCCTCTACTTTCTCAACTTCCCCATTTTTTTATAGTTCCAGAAACATCTTCCAAATGTTCTGAAGACCTTTTTCTAACACTATAGGTCAGTATCTCAAGAACTAAACTTGATGTTACCATTGGTCAAAAGAGGGGCCACCAACAGTCTTCCAGCATACTGCAATACAACGTTTGGGCTAAAGTTAACAACTTTCATCCATTTTTCTCTCTGTACAAGATACAGTCATCTGGATAAATGCCTAAAATACATACCTTAGGACATAACGGTACAGGGGAAGATGTGATCTGGGAAATATATTTTAACACTGAGCACCAAAACTTTTGAATCTCTTCACAGGTCCACAAACAGTGGTACATTGATTGTTACACTTATAACATGTGTCAAGTATATTAGGATCAAATTGGTGATTGTTACACTTATAACTTGGTGATTGTTACACTTATAACATGTGTCAAGTATATTAGGATCAAATTTATTTCCAAAATTTATTTTATATTAGATTAGAGACAAATGAAACACAGGATCTTTGAACCCGGGAGGACTATCAGGATAGTCTCTGCCCACAAATGGGTGGGGAAAACCTGCACAGGGAGGGGAGTCCTTGTGGAAGTCCAGTATTACTTGTAATTTCTATCAAAAATCTGGTTTGACTTAATCAGTCCTTCATTAAATTAAATCAGGAGCTGCTGATGGAGTTTTGCAAATCCAAACAATGATTGAAGGCATTGAGGAGAAATCTGGAACCAAACCTGTGTCCTCTTTGCCAGCTTCTCCTTATAAACTACTTTTTTACAAGCAAAACAAACCTTGATACATTTTATTGTTTTGTTATTTATTTGTATTTATTCTAATGTTAACTTTGCAGGCAGAAAGACACATTATCACATGATGAGAAAAGTGGCTTAGTGACTTTTACACAAGACTTTTGTAATTGAAACATTGGCTCAAAAGTGTCCGAAACAGTCCTCATTTAAAAAGAGATACGTCAAGTTTTGGCCCCCCAGTGGTGGAACAAACTCCCTCTTCCGATCAGAGTCCCTCACTGTCTTCAAGTGTCATCTGAAGACTCACCTCTTCAAGGAGAACCTTGGTGACTAATTATGTGTTTGTTTCTGCTTATTTATTTCTTCTTCCCTATTGCCCACCCCCCCCCCCCCCAAAAAAAACAACTTTTATCTCCATGCCTTCCTTACTTTTGCCTTAACTTGCCTTAACTTTTCTTTGACAGGTGTTGTTTAGGTGTACTTAGTCTGCAGTAACTTGGTTAAATAGTGGACACTGATTTAAGTATAGCTTTACAGGTTTAAGGAACAAATGTGTACTACTTGAGCACTGATGTACATCGCTCTGGATAAGAGCGTCAGCTAAATGCCATAAATGTAAATGTAAACTTAAAGGGGGCATTTTTCGTCACAGTAGCATGAATCGGTAGACTTCATTCACTCATAGGCCAAAACATTTACAGCAAACATGTGTGTAACTAATCTAGATTAATCACAGAGCTTGTAACTAATTAGATTATTTTTTAAATCAAGTTTTCTGGTAAATTTAAGTGCACAACAGAAGGTGGGAACAGCTTTATCCTCGGCAGCCACTCAGCATCCACCGGACTGAGCAACTCCCTGCAGTGCTAGCATCACCCATGTTAGCTAGTGGATGCCGTTTCAGATGGCCATGCATAACGCTAGTACTTTTACTGTACTTTAACACCGACTTGCAGATGGTGCAGGTCACTGTGCTGTTTGTGTGGTCTAGAGTGAATTATCTCCATACATATGATGTGAGTCCGTCACCTATTGCCTCTGCTGCCATGTCTCTCATCTTGTTGTGGTCTTGAGTTTAGATTCCCACCCATGCGCCGACGTTACCGCCCTTTTTATGAAACAACTATAGTAATTGGTTAAGTCAAGGAAAGCATGTCAGCGTAAGCCAATCAGAGGTGGAGATTGCATTGTATACACAAGCATGCACACAGAAAGAGGAAAAAAAACCACACGACTTGTCGACTTCTCAGGGGTCATCGACTTGTGCCTCTGACATAGACACATCGACAAATCAGCTTTTCTGTTAATGCCCTAATATATAAACATATATATATATATATATACACAATACCGTGCAAAAGTCTTAGGCACCTGGGAAAATTATACTTAAAACCTGTTTACTACTGGACAGTAGTGCTAAGTCAGTGTTAAAACATTAATATTACAATAAATACAAATAACATTGTATGGTTTTATGTGTGGCAAAGTGTTTTCCTAACCATTTCCAGACCTCTTTCCTCATGGAAGTCCAATATTCATTTTAGCTACAATCAAATACCTGGTTTGGCTCGTTTTACTTCATTAGATTAAATTAGGTGTGCTGCTTATGGAATTTTATAAATCCACACAATGACTGGAGGCAATGAGCATAAATCTGAAACCAAACCTGTGTTCTTATTACCAGCTCACAAAATATCAACTCCTTTTTAGAAAAAAAGAAATTTTGATACTTTTTTACTGCTTTCTTGTTTGTTTGAGTTTATTCTAATGTTCACTTGTGTTTCTACTGGCAGAAAGAAACCCACTGCTAATATTTCAAACACTTTCCATGTACATATACTGTATATATATATATATATATATATATATATATATACTCCACACATTCAGATATTGGGTCAGGAGTGTTTTAAATGTTCACAGCACTGAATGTTTTCACCACACCGATAATGTGAGAAAAATATATGTGTACATACAAAAAGTCATGTTAGTTTCAGCACCCTCTTCCCTGTTTCAGCACTCACTCACTGTTTCGATACCCCTTCACTGTTTCAACACCCCTTTACTGTTTCAACACCCCTTCACTGTTTTAACACCCCATTCACTGTTGCAACACCCCATTCGCAGTTTCAACACCCCATTCACTGTTTCAACACCCCATTCACAGTGTCAATACCCCTTCACTGTTTCAACACCCCTTTACTGTTTCAACACCCCATTCACTGTTTCGATAACCCATCACTGTTTCAACACCCATTCACTGTTTCAACACCCCCATTCACTGTTTCAACACCCCCATTCACTGTTTCAACACCCCTTCGCTGTTTCAACACCCGCTTAATTGTTTCAACACCCGTTCTCTATTTCAATACCCCTTCACTGTTTCAACACCCCCATTCATTGTTTCAACACATCCTTCAATATTTCAATACCCCCTTCACTGTTTCAACACCCTCTTCACTGTTTCAACACACCCATTCACTGTTTCAGCACATCCTTCAGTGTTTCAAAACCTCCTACACTGCTTCAAAAACCCTTCACTCTTTCAACACCGCTTCACGGTTTCAACTCCCGTTCACTGTTTCAGTACTCCATTTTCAACACCCATGGAGTTTCAATACTCCATCCACTGTTTCATCACCCCTTCACTGTTACAACACCCTTTCACTGTTTCAACACATCCTTCACAGTTTCAATATCCCTTCAATGTTTCAACACTCCTCCATTGTTTCAACACCCCTTCACAGTTTCAACACCCCCTTAATTGTTTCAAGACCTCTTCTCTATTTCAATACCCATTCATTGTTTCAACACCCCCATTCACTGTTTCAATACTCCATTCACTGTTCCAACACCTTAACTCTTTCAACACTCCATTCACTGTTTCAACACCCTCTACACTTTTTCACCCCCCCCCCACGGTTTCAACACCCCTTTACTGTTTTAATACTCCATTCACTGTTTCAACCCCCCCTTCACTGTTTCAATACTCCATCCATTGTTTCAAAACCCCTTCACTGTTCCAACATTGTAATTCTTTCAACACCCCCCTGACAGTTTCAACACCCCCTCACTGTTTCAACATCACCTTCTCTGTTTCAACACTCCATTCTGTTTCAACACCTTGTCACTCAACACTCCTGCACCCTTTCAACACCACTTCACTGTTTCAACACACCCAATTAGTAGTTTCAAGACCATATTCACTTTTTCAACACCCATTCACTGTTTCAACACCCCCTCACTCTTTTAACAATGTTTCACTGTTTCAACACCCCCTTCACTGTTCAAACACTCGCCACTGTTTCAGCACCCCATTCATTGCAGTTGTTAATTATAATTAACACCAGAAAAAATACTGAATCTAAATCTGAGAGAAACAAACTGAAAGACAGAGAGAGTGGTATATTGAGAGGTAGACAGAGAGCAATATTGAGAAATAGACAGAAGAATAGAGAGAGAAAATGTCTGCAGTATAAAATAGTGGAGGCATCACAATCAAAAAATATTTGTATGAAATTGGTGAGGCTGAGGGACTGAAATGAAAATGAGTGCATTGAAAGTCCTTCAGGAAGCCTGGAGTACTGTAGGTCAGGACAACATTAGAAGTACAAGAAAGTGTGGATTTTTGGAAGCAACATATGAGTAAATGTGGGGGGAGTTCAAACATTTGCACAGTATGTTTTACTTTATAAAGTCAGGATCAGGATTTGTCAGTAGGTTGGGTTTAGGCAGGTCTGATAAAAATAAAAATAGCATAAAGAAAGATGGAAGATAGGCAGGCCTGCTCTCCCCTCTCCCACTGATCTTAATTCATGTCTCCTTTTTCTTCCCACCTATCCATCTACCCCTCCCATCCATCTATCAATCCTCCATTTATCTCTTTTTTTTCACCCTGTCCAGCGAAAGGTGAGAAAGTCCAGGCCTTCATGCCTAATTGAGCTGATTAGAGGAAGTCCTACACTGGCACTTTTGATTAATTGGTCCAATGAGGGTGATAGACCCTTTAAAGAGAGATGGAAAGAAATAGGGGGAGGGAGAGACCGAACGGTACAGAGTGGAGGTGAAAAGATAGAAGTGTGTTCAAGAGCTGTCTGACTGCAGTACGTCTTTACAAGCTTCACTGAGCCGAAGTTTCGAACCTTCCAAGATCCAGCCAGGCGAAGTGGGGAAATCTGAACATGTTACAGAGATTAAAGTAAAAACCATGAATCTGTCAAATCTCACCTGAATCACTCAGTTTGGCGGAACTGCAGAAGTTTGGCGGATCTGCCAGTCAATCTGAACTTTTTTCTCTAAACAGAGTGTGTGAGCCCAATCTTCAGTTCCTCACTCTAATGATTATATACTTGAATTTAAAAGTTGATATTAATAATTTATAGCAGTTACTGAATATAGTACATTCTGAATTTTTTTAAATAGTAAGTACTGAATATTTTATGGTAGTTTATAGTAAATAATCATTTAAGGTAGATTCTGAATCATTTATAGCAGATACTGAATCATTTATAGTAGATACCAAATATTTTAAAGTAGTTGTTGAATAATTTAAAGTAAATACTGAATTAGTTACAGTAGATTCATTTGTAGTAGATACTGAATTATTTATTGTAGTTACCAAATAATAAGTATTAAAGATTAGTAGCTAAACAATATACATGGGGTTAATTGCAGTTATATGGGGTTAAATGTTATACAACTGATTAAAGTATTGCTATAATCAATAATCTATTAATTATTATTTATTTGATTAACACCTCAAGACATTATCAGACTTTATTTTAATTCTCTTTCTGCTATAAGTGGTTTTTCTTTCATGGTGCAGCTTAATTACAGAAACCACATCGCCCCCTAGACTTCCTGTCATGTACTGCACTCTTGTCAAGTCAAGTCAAGTCGAGCTTTATTGTCATCTCAGCCATATTAATATAGTACACAGTGAGATGAAATATCATTCTCTTAGACCGTAGGTGTAACATACAACAGAGCACACTCACAACACAGACAAACATGAAGGTAAAAATGGGGGAGTGACTTAAAATGAAACCTATATATTTATAAATATATCTTTGTATGTGCTATACCTTAAAAATTACATGCATGTGCATATGTACATACATACACATACCTACATACCCATATGTATACATATACATACACACACACATACATATATACAGCTCTGGCTCCTGTCCCTGACCCTGTGGCCCCAGTTTTGGCTCCCATCACTGACTCTGTGGCACCGGTTCTGGCTCCTGTCCCTGAAACTGTGGCCCCGGTACCTGTGGTGCCAGCTTCTGTTTCCTGAAGCTGTGTCTCCTACACTGGTTCCTGTCGCGGTCTCCTAAGCTGTGGTCCCTGCACCTGTCTCATAAGCTGTGAGTTCAGCACCTGTCGCTGAAGCGGTGGGCCCAGCACCTGTCCCTAACCCTGTGGGCCCGGTTGTGGCTCCTGTCCCTGACCCTGTGGCCTTGGTTCTGGCTCCCATTGCTGACTCTGTGGGCCTGGTTCTGGCTCCTGTCCCTGACGCTGTGGCACCAGTTCCTGTGGTGCCAGCTTCTGTTTCTGTGGCTCTGGCTTCTGTTCCTGTGGCTCCGGCTTCTGTTCCTGTGGCTCCGGCTTCTGTTCCTGAGGCCCCGGCTTCTGTTCCTGTTCCTGACACCCCGGCTCCTGATCCTGTTCCTGAGGCCCCGGCTGATGATCCTATTCCTGAGGCCCCGACTTCTGATCCTATTTCTGAGGTCCCGGCTTCTGATTCTGTTCTTCTTCCTGTTCCTGAGGCCCTGGCCCTTGATCCTGTTCCAGGGGCCCCGGACCCTGATCCTGTTCCTGAGGCCCCGACTCCTGAGGCAGCGACCCCTGCCCCTAATCCAGTGAGGGGATCATTCTTGCCACCTCCACTGCAGGCACCTTGGTGTGGGCCTGAGACCTTGGGCATGCCGAAGGTACGCCATTAGGGGCAGATGTTGTCACGGGGGCCTCAACGAAAGACTGGTGTGCTCCCCCAAATATTTTTTGGGGGGCCGCCAAGAGGATCTTCAGGTGCAGACGTTATTTGCCCACCTCCGGCCCTCCTCTGCCTTTGTGGAGGCCTCATGGACCTTTGGGCAGCCCAGAGGGGTACCGTTGGGAGGGGGGTACTGTCATAGTAGGTGGCTGCTAGAGGCTACCCTTTTCTGTTCTGTGGGTTCTTGTATATTGACATGTTCTGAGCACAGCGGTTTTGGGTTTGTTTATTATTAGTTTCAGCTGACCGGTGTGGTCAGAGAAAGTGATGATGAGTTTTATTGGTTCAGTTCTGTGTAGGTTTGGGGTTTAAGTCACCTTTGTGTCATGTTTTAGTTGTCTGTCAACCCTCACACTACCCGTTGTTTTGTGCCTGTCCTTAGTTTGTCTTTTGTAAAGCGTGTCAGGCCTCGTGCCTGTTTTGGTTTTGTTTTGGTTTATAAATAATCATAGAAATTGGAAGTCTGCGCCTGATCCTTCTTTTATGGGACACAGTGTGTGACAACATATTTATGCTACTATATTATTTTACAGTACTATTTTACTATTTTACAGAGAGGTCTTCTGTATATTTACAGTAATTAAGAACGTATTATAACCAACGTATTATATTATGTTTTTTTTTTTTTTAATGAAACTTGATATATATTGAATGAAACCTGATCTTTCAATTTTTTAATCCTGGTAAATGGGTAAGATCCCGTCTTGATGAATAGAGTGTATGATGTCTGGCTTTTATAATCTTTGGCTTTTATTGTGTGAACAATTTCTATTTTTTTTGTCCATATAAAATATATTTTGAAGAACTGTGGCATGTGCGCAGAGTAATGAAATGATATTGAATGAAAAACACGATATATATACAATGAACGTGAAATTACGGCCTGGCACGACTTTGGTCAACTTCACTTTTCATTCCATATATATCAGCTTTCATTCAATATATATCCCTGTTCATTCCATATATATCAGGTTTCATTACATATATGTCTGCTTTCATTCCACTTATATCGAGTTTCATTCAATATATATCGAGTTTCATTCAATATATATCGAGTTTCATATCATATATATCAGCTTTCATTCCATATATATTTGTGTTCATTCCATATATATCAGGTTTCATTCCATATATATGCCCTTTCATTCCATATATATCAGGTTTCATTCCATATATATCGAGTTTCATTCAATATATATTCCTGTTCATTCCATATATATCAGGTTTCATTCCATATATATTAGGTTTCATTCCTTATTTATCTGCTTTCATTCCATATATATCAGGTTTCCTTCAATATATATCAGGTTTCATTCCATATATATCTACATTCATTCCATATATATCGGGGTTCATTCCATCTATCAGGTTTCATATGTATTGGGTATCACTCCATATATATCTGTGTTCATTCCATATATATCCGCTTTCATTCTATATATATATCAAGTTTCATTAAATATTTCCTGTTTGGCTTTCCATAATACAGTAACCCCGCTTATACGCGGTTCAACAGTCTTTGTTTCAGTCCATCACGGATTTTTGCTAAGAACCCAACTAATAATTATTTGCTGAAATCCCAACACTAACACAGAAACTGCAGATATCCTTAGCATTTGTTTTGCTTTTGTGACGTCCAGGCTTCGTCCTCCACGCCCCCTCGTCCGCGTGGCAATATATAATTTTTCATGCATTTTAGTGCTAAATTATTAAGATAAATATAATTTACAAATTTTGTAACAGAAATATTAATGTAAATTCAGCTACATTTCCATATAAAAATAACTATAAATGTTTTGGTACTGTGGAGAGAAACACAAAGAAAACGCGTCTTGGGATGGTGAAATACCCCTGTACTAAAGGCGGGAGGTTTGAAAGTAGCCAATCCAAGCACGCTATTTATTTCTCCTTGCTGCTGATTGGCTGTTGCCCTTCGACGCATCCCTCATAATACTCAGAGATGGGAGGTTTGAAAATAGCCAATCCGAGAAAACTATTTATTTCTCCTTGCTGCTGATTGGCCGCTGCCCAGAATTTCCCCCTTGGAGCATCTCGAGTGTTCTCGTGTTTTTCATTTTGTTCTTCTTAAAGCCCTGTATTTTTATAACTGTAAATTAAATGAATTTACTATTTTATTTAACTGCTTATGCCAATGAAAACGACAGTGCATAACAAAGATAACATGAATTACAGTACAGTCTATACAGCAGTAAAATCGGTGTTTTCATTCTAGCACTGCTGGAGTTCAGTGTAAACTGTGCAGTACGAATACGGGTTTATATTTACATTTTCCTTAAGGCTAATTAGTTTAAAATGAAATTAAAGTGTTTTGGGAGCATATTTGGGGACATATTTAGGGTTTACACTACGAAAATAGGCATTTTTAGGCAATTTTTTACCACAACACAACAACGCGGTTCTTCACTATATGCAGGTGCTTTTGGAATGTAACCCCCTTTTCAATAGTTTAACATATTGTCCAAAAAAGTCAATTTACAGGAGAAGGAAAACAAGATCTCAACTATTTAATAAGTTAAAGTAAAAAGATAGTTTTCTAACTCATTTTGACCATTTTTCTGGATATGTGTATCATGCATTTTTGATACAGCATAAAGGGCAGCTGGTATTTCCAAATCAGGTTAACAAAAATAGATACAAAGATGTATCTGCATTTGTTATGACAATCACAATGTGACACAAAAATGACTTTTTAATATCTTATTTGTTCTTTCAAAGAGCCTGCAAAACTGTAAGAACAGCTCCCAAAAGCCCTATATGTTGGGAATAATGTTGGGAATAATGCCAATTTAAGTTTGTCTAGTAATTGTCAGCTTCCACCTCAGCAAACATTACTAGCCTAGTAATACTGTAACTATTTTCACTTCAAACCTTTTATTTAAAAACAATTTATTAAATATGTTATTTAGAATTATCTTTCTTAAAATGTCACTCTTGATCTACATCAGTTTCCAATGCTAACATTGTATTACAAGCATTTTATTATTAAGCTCCATTCTCACATGTTCTGCATAGCAGCTATCTCCAAATGTATTTACATCAGATACAGCAAATAGTGCATGGGTGTGAGTGGGTAGAGGGATAAAAAAGTAAATACACAATCAAAGGCTGTTAATAAGCCTGGGCCCCTGGGATTAAGCTCAGGTAAGAGTGCATTGAATCAATTCCTCTAATTATTACAACTTGGCATATAATAAGAAAAATGACTTGAATAGTTATTTGTGTCATTCTTTTATTGTTTCTGCACTTTTTACACCAAAGAGCAATTTTGAAAGAAATGCTGGTGGTGCTGTGGTATAGTTAAAAATGATATATAACAAAAAATGGTGAGAAAAATACTGATGAGGTGATGAAGTGCCCTTTTTTTGAAACAGCCACTAATGTAATATTACTGGACAGCTCCACAGGTTTAGAGGAGAACAATAAACTGCAAATAGCATTATTGCAGAGCTCCCTTTAGACTATTGGCCATGGATGGCTATAATATTGTCAGGGATTAAACTTGTGACTTCTTGACAATAGAGCAAATGCATAGACCTTTGTGGATCTTACAAGTGCCCAAACATGAGCTTTTAATGATAGTTTGGAAAACAAAATTTTTTAAATAGACTAAATCTGCTCTTTATCCCAAATAATTAGTATAATGAACATGAAGCTCAGCGCTGCAGATAAACATACACAAAGCATTAGCACATTTAGCTGCTTAGAGGCTTTATGCTAGCAAAACTTTTGCAGTTTTTTTTCTTGGTTGATAATACAATGAAAACAAAAAGTCAAAAATCAAAAGAAGGCAGAGGGTCTCCAAGCTTTCTCAAACCGGTCTGTAACATGTACTGATTACTACACTATAACTGAGTTCAGTTCACCCATAACTGAGTTCACCCAGGGTAGTCCCTGTCTCAAGCCCATTGACCCTGGGATAGCCTCGAGGTACCCACGACCCTAGTGTGGATTAAGTAGTTACAGAAAAAATGAGAGAAATTTTAATTGAAACGAAGACAGTACCTTTGTTCTGATTGTTCTCCAAAGTGCCATCTTGTTTTCCTGTAGAAGGTAAGAGTGATCAAATAAACAAACCCAAATCAGCACATTAGCATGACAACTGCGAATGCAAGAGGTATAAAATAAATACAGATAAGAAGGTGAGGAGAATATGTGCCAAAGAAAGTGATGTAAAGCCAAAGCCTTTAGTTCTATTCACTACTGTTCTCTCAGCGGCAGAGGGCTTCACCTACCATTCACAATGCTGCACTCTTTGGTGGAAGACGAGGCAAACTGCGTGGATAAGCTACTATTGACCTCAGCTTTGGTTAGCAAATAGGGGACAGGAAACGGATAATGGTGGCATGCAAAACAAAGAATGAGAAAACATAAAAGTTAAATGAAAAACTATGAAACAATCAAAATGAATGAATACACATTTGTATTAAAAAGCACAGAATCACAGTTCAGTTTCAGCTTGGCCTGAGTAATATTTTAAAAACCTTCAAAGCTGTCTGTACCTTAGGAATGACCTTTTCTTGCAGTTATTGGGTTTGTACTTAAATTCCATATCAAACCGTATCAAATCCATATCAAATCACATGTGGTGTTTTTCATAAATGCTTTGGTTCTATATGAGTCACCTCTTTTAAACCATAAGTGGCAAGCGAAAACTGCTCCCAAAAAGCATGTTAACCCTATCAAACTGAACATTTCATTAGTGATTAAGTGTTTATCTCCTTTAAGCCTTTACAATCGGTCCTCACAGTAGCCGTTGTGTGTGCAGTAGCCGTTGTCTGGTCATACTAATATGGATCAGCATGTGCAGCTTTCTTTATGCTGACATGTTTTCTATTACTATTTAAAAGAAGCTCCATGCTGCCCTTATTGTTGGATGCACTGTGCTGTCTTATGAGCTAGCATGTGCACACATTTTGTGGTTTGTAGATGATCCTCAAACCCAGACTCCAGTATTGTTACTTTAGTTAAAAAATGACCGAAAAAAGTAAAAGTTCCTTTCCAAACACAAAATTAGCAGCTCAGAAATTCCAAAACTAAAGTGCAACACTGGGACAGTGGAGGTTAGACCATGTTTCCTACGAGTCATGTGAAACTAGCCACCGTATTTTTCAACTTCCACTAGTGCAACATCGTTAGACACCTCAATGTGCTTGGAGAGAGATATTAAACACCAATTCTGCTTATCAGCTAACAGGCTGGTTAGAGTTGTGTAAGCCTCCCAGATAGAGCAAAACTAATTGTGCTATCTCGGACTCCTGGTCACGGATGACTGCGGCATCACTGTAATTCTGAGCAAAGTAGAGGTTGTACCACATTTAAAAATTAATTTAAAAGGGGGCATTTGGCTCACACGCTTATCCAGAGCAACCTACAATCATTAGTTACAGGGACAGGTCCCCTGGAGCAACTGAGGGTTAAATGCCATGCTCAAATAAACAATAGTAGAAAGTGTGGGGTTTGAACCTGTGACTTTGTGGTCATGAGGTTCACAGGCAAGTGTTTTACCCACTAGGCTACTACCACCCTATTTGTGCGTTTAAGTAAAAAATATTTGTGTTTTTAATTTAAAATCTATCATTAATGACATACCTATGCAATTATGTTAAATTACAATTGCATTATTAAATGTAAATATGTATTGAAAGTTAATGGAATGCCTAGAAAAACAATGATGCAAAAACTCCAATAAATTAACTGAACACAAAAATGTACAAACGTAGATGTTGAATTTCCTTTTGAGATGCACAACTGAACAGCGTGTTCTAAATCTGCTATCATTATCACACTCTTTTAAAACACAAAGAAAGACAATGACACCTCTGAGGATCTCGCATGTCTCTTTGCGGTCCTTCACTCTACAGTGTGCATTCTAGGCACTGAAGTGTTTGTAAAGTTTTCCTACCCTTCTTGTTTTCCTTCTTTTCCTCCTCCACATCTCCGGCCCCCAGCAAGGTGAAGATAATTCCAGTTTGAGAGTTGATGCCCACAGCAGTCACCACCATTTTCCCTGAACCCTCCATAACATGGGTGCCTGGAAAAACACCACATTACTGAACACACTTCTCTTCATAATTCATTTTACCCCTAGTCATAAATATAATAAAAAGAGCAGTTTAAAACATGCCAATTTAACAGTTTTCTCTTACCATTTTCTATATTTTTATCAACAATATATACACATTATTTATATCCATAATATGTGAAGCTATTTCACAATAAACGTTTGAATTGAGAGAATGCACCAGCAAAACAATGAACTTTTAGATTAGAACAGTTAGATTTACAAATAGGCTATGAAAACTACAAGAGTAAAACGATTTTTTAAATTGCAAAAAAGAGAAAATTTCTAAGATGAAACAGGAGGGGAAAGAATCTAATAATTGCGAAATGAATACATAAAATAAGACAATTGCAAAATAGGCTTGAATGAAAACAGTTACTTGTTACCATACTCTTCCTCATATACTTAGACACTGTATGATATCATCTAAACACACACACGACAGTACAAAATTCAAAATTGTTGTTACAGTTTGCTTTAATTTCTACCTCCAAAATCACCAGAACTTCACTGAACCAGCCTCAGCCCAAGAACACAAAACCAAATCATGTTGGAAAAGCCCAGCTAGGCACTGAAACCTGACTGCTGGACACTGAAGCACTAAAGCTTTTATTAAAGCATCCTCATTTCCACACATCATTTACACATGCAGATAAAGACATTTCTCCAGCTCCTAAATTACTAAATAATTCGTTTTATTTTTAAAAAACCTTGTGAATAACACATGTATTTTCATCTCAGCAGGATTGTAATACCTCTGTTTTGTGTTTTTTAATTAGTGATCAATTCACTTCAACAGTAAATCACCACTGTACGTCTATGTATTTATCTCTGTGTATTGGGGTGTGTGTGTGTGTGTGTGTGTGTGTGCGTGTGTGTATTAGTGTTTTTGCATGTAATGTGTGTAATCCAGTTAATGCTACTGTAGGACCTGGCTTTGTTTGTCTCTCTCTCTCTCCCCCACTCTCTCTCTCACACTCTCTCTCTCTCTCCCCCATTCTCTCTCTCCCTTACTCTCTCTCTCCCCCTCTCTCTCTCACCCCCACTCTCCCTCCCTCCCCCCCTCCCCCCCCCCC
>JBBJLS010114569.1:0-18415 GCA_037577275.1 Bryconaethiops microstoma
GATGTAGACGACTTAAGCACTGTTGTACGTCGCTCTGGATAAGAGCGTCAGCTAAATGCCGTAAATGTAAATGTAAAATGATAATGTAAATGTAGCCATCAGAAAATAATACTGATCATAAAACACCAGATATGCTATTCTGACAGTGCAAATGTAGCCATTAGAACATCATACCATTTATAAGGCTCTAGGTATGCTATACTAACAGTGTAAATGTAGCCATCAGAACATCATACCATTTATAAAGCTCTAGGTATGCAATATTGACAGTGTAAATGTAGCCATCAAAACATCATACAGCTTGTAAAACAACAGGTATGCTATTCTTACAGTATAAATGTAGTCATCACAACATCATACTGCTTATAAAACAACAAGTATGCTATTCTGACTGTGTAAATGTAGCCAGCAGAACATCATACCATTTATAGAACTCTAGGTATGCTATTCTGACAGTGTAAATGTAGCCATTAGAATATCATGGTGCTTATAAAACAACAGGTATGCTATTTTGACAGTGTAAATATAGCCAGTAAAACATCATACTGTTTATAAAACAAAAGGTATGCTATTCTGACAGTGTCAATTTAGCCATCAGATAATCATACTGCTCATAAAACACTAGGAATGCTATTTTCAAGTGTAAATGTAGCCATCAAAACATCATACAGCTTGTAAAACAACAGGTATGCTATTCTGACAGTGTAAATGTAGCCATTAGAACATCATACTGCTTATAAAACAACAGGTATGTTATTCTGACAGTGTAAATGTAGCTATCAGAACATCATGCTGGTTATAAAACACAACATATGTTATTCTGACAGTGTAAATGTAGCCATGAGACCACCATACTGCTTATAAAACAACAGGTATGCTATTCTGACCGTGTAAATGTAGACATCAGAATATCTTGCTGTTTATAAAACAACAGGTATGCTATTCTGACAGTGTAACTTTAGCCATCGGAACATCATGCCATTTACCAAACTCTAGGTATGCTATTCTGATAATTAAAATGTAGACATCAGAACATCATACTGCTTATTAAACAACAGGTATGCTATATTTACAGTGTAAATGTAGTCATCAGAACATCATACCATTTATAAAACTCTATGTATGATATTCTTATAATGTAAATGTAGTCATCAGAACATCATACCATTTATAAAGCTCTACTTATGCTATGTTGATGATGTAAATGTAGCCATAAGAACATCATAATGCTTATAAAGCAACAGGTATGCTATTCTGACAGTGTAAATGTAGCCATCAGAACATCATGGTGCTTATAAAACAACAGGTATGCTATTCTGACAGTGTAAATGTAGCCATCAGAACATCATACCATTTTTAAAACTCTAGGTATGCTATTCTGACAGTGTAAATATAGCCATGAGAACATCATTGTACTTATAAAACAACAGGTATGCTATCGTGACAGTGTAAATGTAGCCATGAGAATATCATACCATTTTTAAAACTCTAGGTATGCTATTCTGACAGTGTAAATGTAGCCATGAGAACATCATGGTGCTTATAAATCAATACGTATGCTGTTCTGACAGTGTAAATATAGCCATCAGAACATCATACTATTTACAAAGCTCTAAGTATGCTACACTGACTGTGTAAATGTAGCCATCAGAACATAATACTGCTTATGAAAAAGACAGGTATGCTATTCTGACAGTGTAAATGTAGCCATCAGAACATCATACGGCTTATAAAACAACTGTTTGGTCTGTTATTCTGATAAGGTAGCTTGAACTATCAGTTCGCACTACCGGTATAATATTCTGACTAAGTATGACTATCTTTGGCTGTGGGAAAAGCTAAAAACTTTGGGTCTTGGCATTCATGTGGATGCTACTTTGCTATGTAGCACCTACCTAAACAGTTTTGCATACTAAGTACACACCCTCATGGAAATGATGTTCCTAGTTCGGTCCATGGAGGTCCCACCTCACAACTGCCCCTGTGGTCCAGGATAAACTTTTGGAGCTCCCATGAGATGCTGGGGTACAGTCGAGATTCGGCCGTCTGTCTCTGTAAGAATTCTGGCTGTCATGCTGTGAGGAATATCCCCAGCTGAGTGAGACGCAGTTAAAACAATCTCGCCTTTCCATTCTACGGATCTTTTTCTTACTAGACAGCCATGGAAACACGCTCCGAGTGGCTCTGTCAGCGTGTCTTCCTCATGCTTGATCGTTTATGCAGGGCCCTGCAGCCCAAACCCTGACATGACCGATCCCCAGGACAAACAAGTTTAAGAAATGCTTCTGTACAGTACGAATACCTTTACAGTTTTTTAAATGCTATGTATTGTGTTTGGGAGCACATTTATGGATTAGACTAAAAAAATAGGCATTTATAGGCATAACATTCATCCTAGAATGTCATCCTAGAACGCATCACGAATGCTCCTAGAATGTAAACCCCACAAATTTTGGGGTTTACTGTATATAAATTAAAATAAAAGTGATGTAATGTTTCCAAAGTGATGTAATGTTTTTCTACTCATTAGAGTATTAGAGCAAAAAAATTATGTCAACCCCTGTTTATAAATAAAAGAATCATAGAACATGGAAGTGTGCGTATGTGCTTCATGTCTCGAGAGGGAGAGGGGAGTCATGACAACTATTAACTGTATGAACTTTAAGGGAGCATTTTTAGATATGGTAGTCTGAGTCAATATACTCTGCTGTCAATTTGCGCTACGGTAGCATTTTTTGCCAAGGCAGCATAATTCATTAGAACACCTGTGCTTGTATGTATATTGTCTCAAACTACACCTTATAGATGGACTTAGTAATATCATTAATCTTGCTGAAGCATTTTTCCCCTCAGCATATTAGGTCATATTTTTGATTGCTGTAAAAATTACTGCACAAGAACAGTGCAGAAACAGTTGGGTCTACAAGGTCTACAATGTTGAAGGTCTACAGTGTTGATTATTCATTCACTCATATGCCAAAATTCACTTACTTTTTAAAGACTTACAGCAAAAATGTGTGTGATTAATTTAGATAAATTAATCTGAGAATTTGTAATTAATTTTTTCAAATTGCGTGACACCCCTAAAGACCCTGCAACAAAAATGCGTGACATTTTTGCTGCAGGGCCTTCATCAGCTGATGATGGTGGCAGCAGTGAACCTGCGGTAGGCTGGACTGCTTTCAGAACACTTAGGCTAAGTTGTGAGTACAGGAACCCATTAATCACACTTGGTAAATCTGTGCCATACTAGACAGTTGGTGGTGTTATCTATTGGTGATAACACACCAATAAAACAATTGTTTTACAGCTGCACTACTTTGTCTTGTTAAATTTATGAGCACGGGTGAAATGAGCTAATAATAACGCCAGTCTTAATGCTAGGTCTAAAACAATAGAACTTTGAGTTAGTTCTTTTATGTCTTCCGTGCAGAATGAAATCGTATTATTGAAAGTGAGAACATTATTTTTTTTAACCACCATTCATCAACATTAACAGTGAGACAGCAGTTAATTATCTACTATTGGTTGTGGGGTGAGTAGAAGGCAGCTTTTCTGTAGGTATGTATGAAAAATATACAGACATGAGAGAACCACACTTCTTAAAATCTCTAAAATCAGAATGCCCTTCCATTTTTTCCCAAAATATTCATTAAAAGATTCAGCTACATCATTTTTGACTGGGTAAGTTCACAATTTATTGAATACTACTTTGCTGAATACTACTTTCATTGAATATAAGGTTGTTGGTATACACATTCATGGGAGCGCAAAGATGGGTGGTGTGCGTAATTGTATGTGGTGGGCCGTTTTTTTGTCTCAGTCCCCCCCCGGTTGGTGTGTAAATATGAAAAAATCGTAGGCAGATAAGTTTCTTGGCTCAGTACTAGTTATCACCTTTATTAAAATAAAACGTGTTAACGTGACATCTTTCAAATTATTTTTATTCCAAGAGACTAGATATTTTGTGTTTAATCCTCTTATTGTGTTCATTTAGGTTTAACATTCTTTGTGTTCCTGGTCACTTTTGACCAGGAACATGTTAGTTGATTATAAATCCATGATAATATATATATATTACTATCTAATGTTATGTTGGAACTTTCTACTAACTCAAATGTACAGTACTGTGCAAAAGTCTTAGGCACCTGAGAAAATTATGCTTAAAAGCTGTTTACTGCTAGGCAGTGGTGTTGTTAGTGTTAAAACACTAACATTGCAACAAATACAAACAAAATTAGCACAGTAAATGGTTGTTTTGTGTATGGCAAAGTGTTCACGTAACTATTTCCAGACCTCTTTCTTCGTGGAAGTCCAGTTTTACTTGCAGCTTCATCAAATACCTTGTTTGGCTCTATTTACTTCATTACATTAGATTAGTAATACATACTAAGATGAATTGTACTGTTAATCACAGAGTACCTAATTTCAATGTTTTTAAACCATTTAAATTTTCTTAAAAATGGGCACAAAATAACATCTGTCGTGTTTGTGGTCAAAAGTGACCGGTATGATTTATTTAGTAAAGAAAAAATGTTTTTTTGTGGTTGCTAAGGTATAAAAGGTGGTTGCCATGGTGTCAGAGTGGGTGCTAAGTAGTTTTTAGGCGGTTGCTATGGCCTAGGAGATGGTTGCTAAGTAGTTTTTAGGCAGTTGCTGTGTGCTATTGGATACAATGTAGTTGCTCAGGAGTTTCTAGATGGTTGCTATTGGATACAATGTGGTTGCTAAGTAGTTTCTAGGCAGTTGTTCTGCTGGTTGAAGTGGTTGCTAGGGAGTCTTTAGGTAGTTGCTATGGTATCTGGGTCAAAGCATTTTCATCCGAGATTGTTGTTAGGGTGTTGCTAGGTGCTTGCTGTGGTGTAGGATTTGGTTGCTAAGTAGTTTCTAGGGAGCTTCTATTTGTAGGAGGTGGTAGCTAAAGAGTTTCTGGATTTTTGCTATGGTATACAAAGTGGTTGCTAGAGTGTTGCTAGGTGCTTGCTGTGGTGTAGGGGGTGGTTGCTAAGCAGTTTCTTGGCAGTTGTTATGGTGTTGGAGGTGGTTGCTAGGGAGTTTCCAAATGGTTGCTGTGGTATAAAAGGTAGTTGCTATAGTGTAGGAGGTTGTTGCTATGTAGTTTCCAGGTAGTTGGTAGGGTGTATGACTTGTTGGCTGGGGAGTTTCTATATGGTTGCAAAGGTATACAAGATGGTTGCTCAGGTGAAGGAAGCGGTTGCAATGGAGATTTTGGGTGGTAGGCCAATCTCAAAATTTCTTCAGGAATTTTTATTTGAATGAATTGTCAACAGGTGTGGTTCCCATGGAGTAAAAATCGGTCAGATAGGTTCCTGTAGGGGGAAAAGGGGACATAAGGTGTGTGTTTGTGTGTGTGTATAAATGTGTGTGCGCAAAGGCACCAGCATGGTGGGGTGTGGGAATGTTCTTAAACTTTATTTTATACACTAAAGGTAGTCTAAAAAATTTCAAATGACTGATCATTTTTGACCAGGAACACCATGAGTGTCCTTAAGTTCAATAAAACACACAAAATGTAATAATAATTCTCAAATATTTTTTATGCATTCCAGTGCCTTGTGTAAACAAAGTCATGGAACCTTAGGACAAACCGAAAATTTGAAAATCGGTCAGATTTGACCAGAACACAATAGCAGGGTTAAACCCAGTTAAGGACGCGGTCATAGCACTTCACGTGTTTCTGACTGCCCAGACTGAGAGTAGTTGTGTAACCTGTTACATAAGTTAACCATAACCCAGCTGAACACGCGGGGGGGCAGCAGGTGGACTCCATGGTCGCAAAGAACCGGCTGCGTCCGATTTGGCGTCGTTTGATCCACAACACTATGGGAGATATGTCCTCCAAACTACAGATACCGACACCAGATCAAGCTCTGCCCGGCAGGTCAGAATGTCTGAAAGTTTCGGGTAAGGCGACTCTGCTCTCCTCTGGATATCAGGCCAGTTAGCTCGAGTGCTAACGCTGCTATCAAACGTCACTGCTTAAGGTTAACTACCACAAACAGAACACTGTGCACCAAGGAGAAAATGCATCGGAATATCAAGCCATTTGTGAGTGTGTGTAAATGTATCTATCAGTTTGCAGACTCTGCCTTTGTTTATGTCACTGTGCGCATGCGTACTGGTCACGACGGCATTCAAACTGTGTCCCTTTCCAAGTAGGAGAGAGGAGGTCCTTGATCACCTTAGTAATTACATTTAACTGGATATTGGAGTTAAACTTTTACAGGTTTTTTCTGTACTACAACTACTGGCATTTTTGGTTGTCCAAATTTATGAAAGATAGACCTCCCCCTGAAGGGAAATTAAGGATCAGTGATTACATGCCATAAACACTAATCAGCCATAACATTTAAACCACCTGCATAATATTGTGTAGGCCCCTCTCATGCTGCCAAAACAGCTCTGAAGCAGCTCACCAAGATGTTAACAGATCTCTCAAATCCTGTAAACTGCATGTTGGGATCTTTATTGATCTGACTAGTGTGTCCAGCATGCCCCACAGATGCTTGACTGGATTGAGATCTGTGGAATTTGGAGGTCAAGTCAACAAATTGAATACTTTGTCATGTTCCTCACACCATTCCTGAATGGTATTTATAGCATATAAGGGTGCATTATCCCAATGAATAAGCCCACTCATGTTAGGGAATACTGTTGCCATGAAGAGGTGTACTTTGTCTACAGCAACGTTTAGGTAGGTGGTCTATGTCAAAGCAGCATCCACAATGCCAGGATTCAAGGTTTCCCTGCAGAACATTGCCCAAAGCATGGGTGGCTTGCCTTTTTCCTATCCTGGTGTCATCTGTTCCATCTCTTCTGGCCATTCACATGATGTAATATGTAATTCGTCAGACGAGGCCACCTTCTTCCATTGTTCCATGGTCCAGTTCTGATTTTCACATACCCATTGTAGCCCCATACTCAATGTGATGCAGTGTGTTTAGACACCATCATAGCACACCATTCTCTTTTTCCGTAACTTGTGCAGTAGCTTCTGTGGGATTGGACCAGACAGGCTAGCTTTTGCTTCCCACATGTATCCATAGGCCTTGGGCACCTATGACCGTGTTGCTGGTTTACTGGTTGTCCTTCTTTCGCTTTTGGTAGGTGTGAACCTACTGCATACTGGGAAAACCCCATAAGACCTGTTTTGGAGCTTAGGCCTAGTCATCTTGCCATCACAATTCGTCCTTAGTCAAAGTCACTCAGATCCTTATGTTTGCCTTTTCTGCTCCCAACACATCACCTTCAAGAACTAACTGTTCACTTGCTGCTTAATATAAATCCCACGCCTTGCAAAGTACCACTTTAATAAGACAATCAGTGTTATTCACGTTATCTGTCAGTGGTTTTAATGTTGTTGCTTATAAGTATACAAAGGTTCCTTGTAGTTTTATTACAAGTATTAGAACCCCTTATGCTTAGAAGATGCCTATTCACATCTATTACATAAGTTTTGGAACTCAACTTTTAATATAACCCATTTGAATTTAACAGGAATATTATTTTACAAGTTTTGTTTAAAATGCATTAATTATGAATTTTTGTCTGTGTGCTTTTTGGCTTATGTTTTCATCAAAACTAAAAAGGAGGTAAATTCATAAAATCAGTATAAAGCAACACAGTTCATTTCCTTTATATGTTAGTGAGTAGCTGACCTGATAAATCCATTAAATTATGTTACAAAAAAGCAGTAAGTTAGAAGGTAGTGTAATCTTTTCCTGAGTGTGAGAGGTTGCATTGCCTCCTATGTTGCATAGTTATGCCTTGTTCAAACCACTGTACGATGATGTGGCACTTCTCCACCTATGTGCATAATGGGTTGATTCTCTGAACTAAAACTTTTTCATCAAAGTCTGCTCTTCTTTTTTAAACATTTTGATTGAGATTGCCTTGCAGTTTTTTTTTTTAAGCATCTGGCTGAAATGCATCTGATAAAGCGACCAATTAGCATTAGAGCTGATGTTTAAATCTTTAAATCTCGTCCATGCAGTATTTTTCTAGTTCATTGACATTTTTCAGTGGACTGCCCTCTTTAGTACACAAACAGATTTGTAATCGAGTTCAATATCTGAATCTGTGAATTTGGGTTTTGTTTGCCTCCCTTACCATCCTCCCTGGTGCATGTGGGGGACAGTATGTTCATATGTCCTTTTCCTGACAAATTTTCAACTGTTCTAAACTTTTAAAACTTTTTTTTATTATCAAACCGATAAAGTTCAGTGGATTTTTCTCATGCATTGTGCAGGTTTTCTGAAACTTTCTGAGAGATGATTCCTGAAAGATCATATAAGATCATATTAGTTTTCTTAAAATATTCTTTAGGGGTGCCAATATTTTGCACATATTTTTTTTGAGAAAGATTAAATCAGTATAATTATTAATTATCATAATTGCTATATTCATTTGATTGTTTTGCCTAGTTATGAGGGGTGCCAACAAGTTGACTGCAAGCAAAGACAAGCAGTTACATAAAAAGAAAGTGCAAGTCAGAATGTGCTGTATAATATAAAGCATAACTAATATTATAAATGGACACTGTTAACAAAAACATTATAAAGTGAGGAGGAAGCATTATACTGGTTGAAATATAAATGGAATGCTCATCCTGGTAGCTGTATTATCCAATATCCCACCCTTTAATAAAAAGGGCCAATTATCTTGCTGAGCTATGTGTCTTTTCTGGGAAAAGTCTCCCCTGGTTATGCAAACAAGTACATGCATAATAGTCAGAACAACAATTTCAACTGCCACAGATTATTCATACGTTTTGATAGATTTTACTAGAAATGTAAAGTTTTTAAAACGTCAGCCTGGTTGTCCGTTTCAGGTTTATAGGTCTCTCCCCCTTCAAGTAGAGATAGGATAGCCTCTTCTGTAATAAGAAATGACCGTTTTCACTAGAAATATCAGGAACAATACATCCATATATCCATTATCTGAACCACTCATCCTTAACCAGGGTTGCATGAGACTATCACAGAGGTGGAGAAACACCCTAGACAAGTTGCCAGTCCAAGCACAAGGCAGACATACAGGAAAACACTCCTACATGCAAATATTTACACCATCATCTCCAGATGACCTAATATTCATGTCTTTGGACGTTGAGAGGAACGCACACTCTCTACACAGAATGGACCCTTGGCTGCCTGGCCAGGATTCAAACACTTCTCACTGTGAGACAACAGCACTGTGCCACTATGGCACCGCTTATAGTTGCATGAACACACCACAAATAAAGTGTACTTAATAAAATTGACTTAAACTAGGGAAATTTTGTATCAGCCACATTTTTTATTAATTCTGTTGTACATATTAGTGTCATAAGCCTTCTCATAGAAATTGTGTCCTTGCATGTCATGAGCATGCTGACAAATCACAGGTGTTCATGTGACAAGTTCATGCAGTTTTCATCAAGTTCATGCAGTTTTAACTCCAAGTGCTAACCTATGTGTTTTGTCATATTGAGGTCAGACATATAGCAAAATATATCACAATTCTTCAAAAAATTGTTATTAGTATTATTATTATTATCTGGCATGTGGTACAGAAGGCCCCAATGAGTTCCAAATTCAAAAATACTATCAAATTATGCACAAATTATTTTTGTGTAACATTTCACACAATGTATGAAACTATATCCAGTTTACAAGGGCCGAATAGTCTCTCTTTGTTCTGAAACAATTCATTATTCTTTAAATACTGATGAAATCCATGGTTTGCTAAGAAAGCATAATTGATCACAAAAGCAATAAATATCCCTGCCCAACCCTACAAGCCATATAATTATATAACTATATTGCTGCGTAAGATCTAAGCTTCACTTTAAATACTTTATATTGTTTCATACATTTATATGTCGTAACAGAGCAAAGGAACCAAGAGGACTGAAATCATAATGTGTTTTCCTTGCACAATATGAGATAATTGTTGTGGCCAAAATCAGGTAAAAGACATTTTAATGAAAATTTATGGGAAAAGAATAAAGCCTTTTAAATGATGATGAATTTTGTTTAATGTGACTTGGAATGTGCTCTACTAAGGTTACAAAAGTTGGTTTTGATTTCAGGCCAACTTTAACTGATAGTGTGGAGGAATTAGCTTTAACACTGAGTGGGGTGGTCCTGCAAAAATTTGCTGTAAGCTCCCCTTTGTAGAAGGGCTCTTTTTGTGTGTGACTGAGTGTTTGGGCAATGTGAAGGCAAAAGGCCTGGCCCTCAGGAAGAGCTGAAGGCTGTTTGAGATGCAGCTCACTACTTAGTTTGAGAGGCATAAACACTTGGTAATGGCTTTCCTGACAAAAGTTTTTCTTTATAGTCCTAAAGATGCTTTGTACAGGTTGCTGTCTTCCTGCAAAGTTTAGTTCCAATACACCTGTTTCGTCAGGGCTTTTTCCATGGGAACATTTAATGTAGAGAACTCTTTAGGAGAAGGATTGGTGAACACTCTAATACAGGAGGAGGTTCAGAGATGATGAGGCCATGGCAACCTAAATAGAACAAAAAACACTGTCTGAAATAGTCAATGTAGGTAAAACAGGCAAGTTTGGAGGTAAACATTCTTCCGCTGACATGCCTTGTTTGACTTTAGTTCTCCCATGCCTGAGTTACAAAGTAATTCCCCAGGGCAGAATATATTCAGTCACAGAGAGTATAAAGTGTTATAGATTGGTGGGCGTGTGCCAATGTGGGGGCGTGTGCCAATGTGGGGGTGTGTGCCTATGTGAGGGCAGGGTCCCAAAGGCAGTCCTAAGTTGGAACCATGAACAGGGTCACGGCCATGTCCTCAAAATAAAAGGAGGTGTTGTGTTGCCATGCTGTGAATAGCTGAAAAGCGGAGTGTCAGCAAGATCCTTACTTGCTAAGACATCCCAGAGATTGGGAAGTGATTGGGTGAAACACTAAGGATCTCTTGAGTGCTAGGATGCTTTTGGTAAACAGTGATGGAGGGACTAGGCAGCAGATGAGTGGTGGAAAGGGGAGGAGGGTGACAGGATGAGGTCTGAAAAATGGCAGAAATGCTACTATGAATTTGTGTTTTTCTTTTTAACAGCCAGGGATGGGATGGGATGGGTGGGAGGGTTGAAGGGGACAGGGGGTGTAGGGGGACGATGCTGAGGACTTAAGGTAGTCTTGTGCCAGCAAGTGTGAGATTTCATTTGTTTTGATAATTTTGTCCAAATTCGTTTTTTTTTTTTTTTTTTTTGTTAACAAGAGAAGAAAGAGGGGACCTAGATAGACAGACACCAGAGCACCACCAAGGCTTGGGAGGGTTGCTATACTGAGAATGAGGGAGCAGAGAGAAGGAAAGGGGGAGAAAAACAGGCGACATTCTATTGCAATTCCCTTTGTCTGTTTGCACAGCTTTTGCGCAAAGGAAAGAAAAAATACCCAGGGCGTAGGAGCTCTGCTTCACTGCTTACAAACAAAACCAAGCAAGAAAAATGCTCTGAAATTGCACAAAAAGCCAAGGGTGAAACGGGCGTGAATCAGTAACCAGTGAGCTGTTTTTGAAGACAGAACCGTGTTGTCCTTTTTTCCAAGCCAAGAGATGACCACACGATCAGAACCTGAAACTTTTCTGTGTTTTTTAATTTTCTTTGCTGATAAAGGCACTTTAGTTTAAGAAATGCCAAAAACATATGTCTTACATTTTTCTGGACTTTCACTATTCCTCTTGTAGGGCTTGTCATAATTTTGTCCTTGAGAAGTTTTGGAATGTGAGGGGGCTGGTGACAGCCAAACCAATGGTGTCATAGTCCACAATCGCACAAGGATGATTCTGGTCCAAAGGAATAACTCTGACTTTATTTATACAAATTCTCCTGATATGTCTTCAAGGGAGCAAGATCTCAGTGAAGGTTGGTATGGATGTAACCATGTGTTTTTGTCTTCTTCCTCTGTGGTTGTGTTCTACAAAAAAGCTTGTAGACACTCAGAACTTGAACTTTATCACAGTTGTTGACTTTATTCCATTGGGTGAGTGATTGCTCATCCTTGTTAGTAAACAATGGCCTTGCACCATGAATTCAACAGAGAAGACCTAATGTGCTGCACTTCCATTTACCTTGTTGACTTCTATAGTTAAGACAAAGACCATTTAAAGCATAAATGATTGTCATTGCGATCCATCTTGTGAAGAAATTAGATCATTTTCCAAACCATCTTACCTACTATGTGTAGGACATAATAAAGGCTGTTTATATAGTGAATGATTCACCTCGCATGTCAAATATGTGTACATATTTGGTCTGAAATGTTTCATGCTTTATATTACTGCATGTTGTGCTAGTGAGTTGTTGGTGTGATTAAAGAGAGGTGTTAAAGAGAGGTGTTAGAGAGGTGCTTCACATGAAATATACAATGTATTTCTTGTTGGGATAGTATAATGTTAAAAATTTTTATATTTGAACTACATATATGGTTAAAAGGTGGTTAAATATAAAAGTAGTAAATGCAGTGGCTATGTACTTAGCTTCACATCGTATGCAGGTAACCACGTGGATTGACTACAATGACTACAAAGAGGAAAAGTTGTCCAATTTTGACTGGCACTCCTAATAGAAAGGTGATTTATGCATTAAAGTATTTATACATCTTGATCAAATGTTCTGGAGAATGAATTTCTAATGTTACAGTATGCCTTTCTGTAGTGTTTTGGCACTGAGAATGCATGTCAGCTATAAAAAAACAAAACTTTTCAAATGTAGAATTTTAGCAGTTTAGCACTTTTTCTTTGTTGTTAATATGTTAGGAGCTTACTTTGTGTCATTAATGAGCTTAATGGAATGTCGGCTGTCAATTTAAGCTGTAAAAAGTGAAAAATATTAAAAGCATTCCTATGTGGTTGTCTTAGAACAGCAACATTATGTAATGCAACTGACTGAGAGAGCCCGTGGGTGGAAGACTTGGAGAATCTGTCTGTGAGATAACTTGTGGGATGTGATGGAAAAACCTTGTGGTTCTCTCTCTCTGTGGTTCTCTTTCTCTCTGTCAATCTGTCTGTTTGTCTGTCTCTCTCTCTCTTTAGCCCTGTCTCACACACATAAATGGAGACATTCAGTCAATTACTCTCATTCTCTTCTCCAAATAAACAGTTAGCTTAGCTGTTGAGCAACTAGCTTCCATGTTTTCTTAGTTTGGGTTAATCTACCAAGGATTTGTGTCAAGATTTATTTCAGCCCGTCATTTCATGTGCTTTGAGGCTTGTTACTTAGTGATGCAGGTTACATTTCAGCTTTCAGGGAGGGCGCATAGTGCATACTGCCTGACCCATCGTTTGATAAATGTTTGCTACTAATTAGTAGCATTAAGGATATGTTGCATTAGGAGTGTGCAGTTATTCATAGCCATTGATATGATTATATTTAAACAAATATTCAAAACTATTAATTAAAGTATGCAAATATCCATCCACCCAGCCATCCTTCCATTTTCTACCCCTTTGTCCGCACTCGGGGTCCGGGGGGGGGGCTGGGCTGGAGCCTTTTTCCTTGCTGCTATGGGCGAAGGCAGGGTACACCCTGGACGACGCAGGGCCACATACAGAGACAGACAACCATTCACGCTCACAGTCATACCTAGGGGCAATTTAGTGTGCTCAATTGACCTGCATGCAAATATCAGGTAATAAAAATCATTGTCATACATTGTAATCTATAGTAGGTTTTGAAAACCAAGAACACTAAAAACAGTAGTTTTGACGCTCATCAGTGTGGAGAGGGATTTAGAGGAAGATCCCAAGATCTGTTACAAATCTAGCAAGCAGATTTTGCCTTGTTTTACATAGCGGCCAAAACCCAGGACATATATGTTCTGATATGAAATTTGGTCAGAGCTTATTCAGGACAACCTTGAATTTTAATCTATTAGTAACACATCAGGCACGGATCCATGACTCCTTTTTACATCTGGTCTCAATGTAACACCAATGTGGCCCAGCTCTGTCCAACTTTCCACCTAAACCCCTCCACATCCAAAGCAGATGTGGCCCAGATATTGTAGCGTTATTTGCATGTGATTCCTAATTTAAAGGCTATATTTGAACACATTTTATCTTTTTTAATCTTCTCCATGCAAAGGTGTACATACGTTTGCATGGAGAAGCTCTTTTTCTAGGTTTATAAAAGCAAACAATTCAGCTAGACCTACAAAACTACTAACAAACTAGGCTACAGCATCCTACAGCATAGGAAAATGAAAAGTTCTTACTGAATACAGACTATATTTCCCATGAGTCTTGTGTGTGCAGGCACATATATGTTACCAAATATTCTTTAAAACAACTGATTTGGTTCTATATCTTGTTAACAATTAAAAGATGAGGTGAATCAGGTGTGTTTGAGTAGGGAACTCACTGTATCAGACACCACTCAGAGCATACATTTCTGCATGTTTTAATGCACAATTCATTTTATAGAAAGGCCAGCCAAAGTGAGTCTGAGGTGGGAAAAGTTTGGAATCAGATTGTAGAAATGGAGGGTTGTGTGTGGATGTCAATGAGGGATTGTTCTGAGAATTTAAAAAACAACCGAAGGGTACAAGGTTTTCATACTAGACAAGTAATGGAGGCTGCCTTAAATAGGAATAAGCTAAGATAACATGTTTACAGTTGGGTGCTGGTGCAGTCACAAAGACTTTTTCCCTCAGTGAATGATGTGTCAGTGCACTAATTTTCTCTGTTTCTCAAACTTGTGGACATCAGCCATGTCCATAACAACACATACTTCCTTAATATTTATAGAATAATACTGAAATATATATATAGTAGGGCATCAAATTAATGCATTAATTTCTATTAATTAATCACAGAAAAAATAACGTGTTAATTTACGCTGATTAAATGCACCACCTGACTTTCTGTCGAAACATGCTACTCATCGAGATGTGCTACCCTGCCCTTCTGTGCATGTGCAGTTCCACAGTCTTGGGATTCAGTGCCATGCCCATTTGCTACATTGGGACACTGGCAGATGTGTTACAGTACCATTTTTTGACAAGGCAGCATAAACTGTCAGAACACCCTGCTTCATGGTAGCATTTCTCAGTGTTAGAACCTGACGCTATAAACTGGCTCTGTGAACCTCTAAAGCTTAAAAACCTCTCAACCTCTCTAAAGCTTTAAATAAAATACATTTTTCTTGGATTATGCATATTATTTGCCTATTTCTCAATATTAACTAAACTGCTAAACTGACTGTATGAACTGTTTACGCTTCAGGGTAGCATTTGTAGAGTAGCGTGAATGAATACACTCTGCAGCCGATTTGCGCTACAGTAGTGTTTTTTAAGGCAGCATAATTCATCAGAACACCCGTGCTTGTATGTACATTGTCTTAAACGACACCTTACAGATGGACTTAGTTCCATCATTGTTCTTGCTAAAGCATTTTTGGCATAGCTTACGTCATATTTTTGATTGCTGTGACATGAAGAGTGCAAAAACACTTATTAAGAGATGTTGAAAGTCTGTAATGTGTATTAATTTCACTTATATGTGAAAATTCTTTTAAATTAGTGAATACTTTTACAGCAAATATGTGTGCAATTAATTTAGGTCAATTAATCAGAGAGCTTGAAATTCATTAGATAATTTTTTTTATTGCGTGACACACCTTATTTACACACACACACCAGAGCGAGTGCAAATCGGAGGCATTATTAAACAAAAGGTATATCAGTGTCCAAACAAAAAACCTACCTCCCGCTACCTCTCTCTCTTCCTTTTTCATCTCCAGTCCTCATCTCTCTCTTTTATTCTGTCAGAGAGCTTGTGTTTTAAAGAGTTTTGGCTCTTCCCTTAACACAGCACACCTGGCTCTCATATTGGCTATTCCCTTAACACAGCACACCTGGCTCTCATATATATATATATATATATATATGGTAAACTCCCGACATTTGCGTAGGTTAAGTTCCAAGAGCACCCGCAAAAACTGAATTTGTGATGTGGTAAAAAATGCTTAAAATGCCTATTTTTATAGTGTAAACCCTATATATGCCCCCAAATATGGCCCCAGAAAACTTTAATTTCATTTTAATCTCAGCCTAATAAATGATCCTTAAAAATGTAAAAGTAAACCCGTATATGTGCTCTACAGTGTACACTGAACTGCCGTCTCCTGCAGTTAATTCATGCAAGCACATTTTCTTTGGTATGTGCTATGTAATGGGAGCGCTATACATGTCGGCTGGTTTTCGTGGGGGTCAGACGTCCCATTACTTTTGTCCATATTATATGTTATAATATATTACATATAATATTGACAAAAGTAATGGGACGCCTGACCACGCGAAATCCAGCCGAGACTGAGAGCGCTGCGTGTTTCGTGCACCCATGAGCACAAATGCACGATCTTTCAACATCTGATTTTTAAAAAGTCTGCATTAATGCGCAATGAAATAATTGTCAGTGTTAAGTAATGCCTTAAAGTGATAATAACACGGTAACGTGCACAGCCCTAGTACATACAGTAACCCCCCCGCTTTTACGTGGATCAGCAGTCGCAGATTCAGTCTAACGCATTTTTTTTTTTTAGAGGACCTAACTGATAATTGTATAAATTCAGCTGAATTTGCCCTCCTATTCTCATGTTTTCGTTTCGTTCTTCTGAAAGACCTAAGATGCTGCCTAAATGCCCTGCGCTTTTTAGCAATGCACCTAAGCGCAAGAGAAAGAGTAAGACACTTCAGGAGAAGGGTGAACTACTGGATGTGCTCCGGGAAGATTGGGGTTGGGTGGGGGAGGGTGTGTGATGAGGTGGGCATGTGTAGGAGTGCGTGTGTGTGTTGTTGCTGATGAGCGAGTAAGAGGTGAGCTGCTCCAAGGTTTAGCAGTGTGAGTTGTGGCTTTACAGCAACTCAACTGTTACAGAAAAAACTTAAATAAAAAGAGGCTGTTGAGCTCAGTGTCCAGTGTCTGCTTTAACCGGTGGGTCACTACAACACGACTCCTCCTGAAGTACCTAAAGAAGGGGCACCACCCGATGAACAGTAAATTATTGAACTGTAAAAATATTTGGTGATTACCCGTACATTTACTGTATTTTTATTACTAAACAATTCAATTGAATTATTACTGTATTTACCTGCTTATAACAAAGAAAACAGCGCGTACCGGCAGCACATACCATTAATTCATGCAAGCATGTTTTCTATGCTTTGGGAATTGCTGGAGACGTTAGTTCAATGTGTAAACTTTACAGTACGGATACGGGTTTACCTTTACATTTTCATTAAGAGTAATGCATTAAGCTGAGTTTAAAATGAAATTAAAGTATTTTGGATTCAGTCATTTACTTTTTAGAACCGAACTAATAATTGTTGGTGGAAACACCAGCAAATTTATGGAAACTGCAGATATCCTCCACAATTTCTTTTTTATGGCAATATATAATTCTTCTTGCATTTTAGTGCTACATTATTAAGAAGAATATAATTTACTAAATATGAATGTAAATTCAGCTACATTTCCATATAAAATATAACTATAAATGTTTTGGTACTGTGGAGAGAACACAAAGAAAGTGTGTCTTGGGACGGTGAAATACCGCTGTATTCAGAGGCAACAGGTTTGAAAGCAGACAATCTGAGAATGTTATTGATTTCTCCTTGCTGCTGATTGGCTGCTGCCGTTTGACGCATCTGTGGCAGCTGCAGTCCAGAATTTCCCCCGTGGAGCATCTTGAGTATTTCTCTTGTTTTTCGTTTTGTCCTTCTTAAAGCACTGTATTTTTATTACTGCAAATTAAATAAAAAGAGACTTTTGAGCTCAGTCGCTGTTCAGTGTCTGCTTTAACCGGCGGGTCACTACAGTCCGACTCCTACTGAAGCGCCTGGATAAGATGCGCTGCCCCATGAGCAGTAAATTATTGAGCGGTAAAAATGATTGGTGATTACCCGTACATTTTACTGTATGTTTATTACAAAAAAATTTACTAATTTATTACTGTTTTTACCCTGCTTACACCAAAGAAAATGACAGCGCATACCAAAGAAAACGTGTGTGCATGAATTACAGTACAGTCTATACAGGGGTAACATTGGTATTTACATTCTAGCACTTCGGGAGTTCAGTGTAAACTGTACAGTACGAATATGGGTTTACCTTTAGGTTTTCTTTAAGAGTAATGAGTTCAAAATTTAATTAAAGTGTTTTGGGAGCACATTCGGGGTTTACACTATAGAAATTTTTAGGCATTTTTTTAACCACATCACAACAATGCGTTTTTTCACTATACACGGGTGCTCTTGGGGGGGTTTACTGTGTGTGTGTGTGTGTATGTATATATACACAGTACAGAGCAAATGTTTTAGGCACCTGGGAAAATTATACTTAAAACCTGTTTACTACTGGACAGTAGTGTTAAGTTAGAGTTAAAACATTAATATTA